>WUAP02062003.1:0-14950 GCA_015163945.2 Stichodactyla helianthus
AAAAACTAAAACCACCCTATTTCACATTACTCATATGAGTGATTTTCAAAATAAAGTTTTTCCCTTGATATACACTTCAAGTGTCCCGCTCACCTATCTGACAATACTCTTGGTATAGAGCTTTTGTGACATCACTGTATGAAAAATGACTTCCGGGTACAAAAATGAAAAGCAGTTCTCTGAAGACTTTCCTTCATGGCTGGAATTGTTGCACAGAATCTTAATTGCTGCTGGTGATAGGTAAATTGTATATAACGTTTCTGGCTTTATTTTAGCTGAATTTCTAAAGGAATGGACCCGGAAACACGTTACAACGCCAAAGCTCTATTTACTCTTCATGAAGTGAACTAGTATCGAATGACTGACAAGTTTCTTTAATGGTTCAGGGGCGGATCAAGGAGAGGGGTGCAGGGGGTGCGCACCTCTTCCCCCTGAGATAAGTAATTTACGGTCAATTATGTCTATTATTATATATTTTTGATGCTCGAGTTCCGAACATAAATGGTGCACCCCTCCCTGAAAAAATCCTGGATCCGCCCATGTAGTTTGAGTACTGCGTCTAGAAAGCTTCATCCTTGTCATATGCTTATATCTGTGAATTCCGGGAAGACAGCATTTATTATATACAAAACTTATCTGTTACAGGAAACTTGAAAAAGGTCCAAATGAAAAAATGGAGTCCACCAAGCACGAGTCGTTCAACCTGTCAAAAGCTCCGGTTCCAAATTTTAATCTTCTCTTTTCTCCAAAGCTTGAGGGAAATCTTCGACACCGGTACAAATCAAATTTTCAACCGGAATAATCAATTGTCAAATTATGGTGACTGATCACCTTATAGTCCTACCTGTTCCTTTGCAAAGTCTACAACTCTTCTTGCAGATTTTTCTCATGTAGGTTACGAATCGTCCAGATACACAGTACCCGGCCCGCGCCCATCTACTACAACCAGAAGACTTGTCCACACATGGACCTAAAAGCGTTGAAAAAGAAACAAAACAGGCGCAAATGAGCGATACACGCTGCTATTTCGGTTCTAGAAATAGCTCGTGTAATAGATGCATGACTTAGACAACTGTTATCATACTGAAAAGAACCCGGAGAAACATACATTTCATTATCATGAAAATATTGCTTATTTTCAAAAAAGAGCCGTGATCGGCATTCAAAACCAAACAGCAGAAACCAGAGAAGAAAAATTGGTTGGTTTGTCAGAGTTGCATTGTGACGTCGCTGACGCGCAGCGCTATCCTCAAATGTTGTACAAATAAAGGTAAGAAATTTGAATTTTTAAAATGTTGTTGCAGAAATTGCTGAAATTTTCTTTCGTTCTAGAAACAAAATAATCTAAAAATGCCAGCACCAGGAAAAAATCCCAGCGTTTCGCTAGCTTAATAGCACAACTAACCGCTGCAAAACAAATCTTTATTGATGTGTTAAGATCGTTGTCAATCTAATATCATCCAACTTTCCAATGGTTTTCGGTAGTTATGAACCAATCAAAAGTCATAAAACAGCAATCCAATCCCAATCACAGAGCGAGCTTGCAAATTTCATAGTAGGCATGATACTGCTTTTCACACAAAATCAGCTCTGCTCTAACTATCCATAATGGCTACAGCCTGCCAAAGGATGGGGCAGGAGGGCCTACAAAGTACAACCTGCATAACTTTTAGCGTCCTTGTCTGCCGGAGTGTAAAGCATAGAAACAAGGTCGGAAATCTCGGGGCGAAAAATTCCGAAGCGAACCAAGCTAGATGTCTCTAGATATTTGGGGGGGAGGGGGTGGGGAGGCGCAGGAGCGATTGATAGAAATATTTAACCGCTGACTTACCAGTAGGTTTGGTTGGTGGTCTGGTAGCAACAGGCTTCACTACACCTCTACACTTGTACAGTTTATTGATCTGTCTGATATCAATACGACTGAAGGTTCTTCGCTGACCAATAGTCACTCCAGATCGCTTCGGGACGATCGTGTCTCGACCGTTGCGAGAAAATGCTCGTTTAGGATAGTGCATGATTGAGCTATAGTCGTACGGTTCGCCAAGGGAGTCAGCTTGTCCGTGACTGTACTTCTGGAAGTTGCGTTCTCTTCCTAACAATACAAATAAAATAATTACAAATGAAAAGCTGTTCGGAAAATAAAACTTCCAGAACTTTTGACTTAAGTTTCTGCGATCCTGGCGCGGCGCGTTGTTAACTTAGGCGTTTATGTCGTCTATTAAATCTAAGACGGTCTGAATTAAGTATACTCGTTTTTTTTTTTTAGTTTTTTTTTTTTTTTGATTGACGGAAGCTAAAACCCTAGGATCGTGAAGGTTGCAGAAACGTCAGGGACCAGTTGTTCAAAGCTTGGTAATTGCTAATCCAGGCTTATTTAGCAAACAACCAATGTCTTCATCTGAGGCTGAGGACAGGCTTTGAACATCTCAACCCTGATGAAGAGTGCTTTAACGGGATCTTGGATCTTGGGTGTTACAGTGTTACATCAGTAATAGGCGCTCTGCATGATTGCGTCATACAACTGCCAGAATCCATTGCGCACCAATTATCTTACTCAAATTCTCATCGGAAGCATTCTGTTAGTTGAAAATGCCGCCATTATGTCGCGAACGTTTAATTCATATCAAACACTATTTTTGATTATAAGAATAAAGTTTGACATCGTTCTGCTTTTTATACCTTTCCGTGTCAATCGAACTAACTTGGTATCCTGAGCATGCGCTCCCCTTGTACTGCTGATCAGTAAAACTACAGTCTCTAGAGACAAGTTTTTGATGCGCATGCTAAGTGTAAGTCCATTTCCCGCTGGACAATCACTGGTGTAGAATAGCTTACCAGCCATGATGTTATTCCAGTGGACAGTGATGTAATTATCTCTGTCCAGTCGAGATTGCTCGTGAAAGAACCCCAGAGCGTGCATCAGTTCGTGGATAGCAATACCCTTGTATTCACAACCACGTCCAAGTGACAACTTCTGCCTCCCGCCAACCCTACTTATTGAAGACCAACACCTAGAAGATGATACGATGTCTGAGTTTTGTCATAATGTACTACATATGCACCTCTGCGAAATTTAAAGAAAGACTTGGTTCAAACTCTATCTCGTCTCGAAAATCAATTATGACCTTATTCGCTTGGGCGTCAATGTTTTCCCAATACAGACCTCTTGGGAATACACGATTCTTTGTTTGAGGATTATCCATATTAATGTATCTTCTCAAGCGTTACCATTAAACAAAGGAAAAAGTCCCAAAGGAATGACACGTGACCTGTATTGGGAAAACAAATACGCCCAGGCGAATAAGGTCTATTCTTGACGTTGATGTTGTCCCTGAATTCAACCCCACAATTCTGTGCGAGTTTGTTCCAGTCCTCAGTTTAAATTTGGTAGTTAATAGAGCATGCGCTACTCTTGGTCAGCAGAGTAAAGTCCAAAACATGGTAACGCGGACTCGCCTAAAGTTATGGCTGTCCGTGAGTCTGAGGTAATATTTCTAACAGTTAACTAGGAACATACCATACTTACCCTCCTTCGCTTACAATATAGAGGTAATCTCTCTCCGATCTCCTGGGCACGACACGAATGCACGTATGTCTGTTGTATTCTGCAATGGCTTGCTGAAAGGCAGACTTGACTCTGGAACCTACAAACGTAGTGGCATTGAGGAACTAGCTAAGGGCTGACGAAAGCTAATGTGAACTGATTATAAGTGAGAAAATAATTTGGGAATAATTTTTCTGTCTTGAATGTCACTTAGACTTCACTATTCTCTTTTTAAATCAAAACAACTGTTTTGTTGTATTCTTATATTGTTAATTGCAATTTTAATGTTGGGCTTAGCTTTTTATTCCATATTTATATACGTTTTCCCTGTATTTTTCTCTGTAAAGCGTTGTTGAACTAATTGAAGGAATTGAAGCTATAGAAAATATTGTTATTGTTATTATTATTATTATATTAAGCTTTATTGTACCGAAAACCTCCCTCCCCGTATTTATCCCCTAGAAATTAAGTCCAGTCCCTAATTCTAACAGAAAACCCGTCGTATGATAGCTCCCCGAATATAAGCCCATGGGGTTATTTTATGAAAAACGTTACGGTCAAAATAAATGTCGTTTTTTCAAGAACTGCCTTCTTATTAGCACAAAAGCGAAACACCAACCGTCCATGCTACATTGCGCTCTAGATTGGGAACAAACATTTATTGTTTATCATGCCCTATATACACCATGCAATTAAGGCGTACGATTAGAATTGCTATTATGGAACCGACTAACCTCGTGTTCAGTGGAAACACAAAAAGCGTTTTCACATGTATGAGAGGCTAGTGAGCCCAGAACAATAGTTATTGGACGTCATGTTGGCATTCGGTGTATGGGATTGCTTGTACCAAGCCAAACCACAGCGACACAGTTATGCACTATGTTAGGCTATTTCACGCAATCTTAGAAATGACAATGCTGATGATATTATCACAAGCCTCAAAGGCCGGGAGAGCTTATAATTCATTTAGAAGGTGAGCTACGATGATTTCGAGGGGGGTTATGATTCGATTCTTTAGCAATAGATTTTTTCTGGGGGTGGGGTGGGGGGACGCTTTCAAAGATTCCCCCAAAAGTAACACAAGGTACAAGGAGGATCATGGTTTTTACTATTGTTTGCAGGATATCACATAAGAGGGGTTTAGAAAAACTAACTGACTCAGAATGTTAAAAAAAATGTTATGGGATTGTGTTGTTAAATACCCAGGATTGACGTATCGTGCAAATAGAGAATTTAGCTTACTTCTTATACACGAAAACAAGACGACTTAGACAGAAATAGGACGTTTGAATGATGGCGTCATTTGACCACTACTACCAGAATGCTTCGTGTATTTTCTTTCATATTCAAATTTGTATTTCCTCATGAGAATAGTAAGACAATTGGTGCTAAATTAGTTAAACAAAAGAAAGTGCGCAAGGGATTCTGGTAGTAGAGGTCAATGACGCCAGAGTGCAAATGTCCTATTGAAAGGGTTTTGACTTACTGACTCTTCCAAACACGTAAGGAACTCTTCCTCGAGGCCACATGCGAACAGGATTGGTCACAGCTTCACGTACAGCATCCTGATTCTGAAGCTCTTCAAGGATCTTTGCTGTAGTCCTGTCCTTATAAATGTCTCCTTCAATCACGTGACTGTTGCCCACTGCACACAACAGATGCAACACGTCAGAGAAATAGGCCTTATTAGCTTGAGCGTAATGTTTTCCCATTTCAGACCAGATGTTATTCCCTCATCCGTAATCTGTCTTCCCAAGCGTTAGCAAGAAATAAAGAAACAATACCCAAGGGAATGACACGTGGTCTGAAATGGGAATACATTACGCCCTGGCTAAAAAGGTCAATTCCAAATAGTACTATATTATTCCTGTCGTCATGGTTAAGATATGGGGCGCAACACGGCAGAGAGTCACAGTTATAGAGCTGTTAAGTTGTGACGTATTTCCGGGTCCAATTTTTTCACAAAATGCGCTAAAATAAAACCCAAACGTTTATCCACAATTCCTCCTCCACCTGTAATAAACAGACCTATGTACACCAATTCCTTCTATGAAGAAAAAAGCAAAAAATATCTTCAAAGAACTGCTTTTCATTTTGGACCCGGAAGTCGCTCACACTAAACAGCTCTATGATGATGTGGAAATCGAACACAGATCGCGTGGGTGGGGTGGGTGGGGTGCGAAACTTGCAATACTGGTTTCGCGTTTGCCGCCGATGTGTCAGTGTTCATCGCGGAAATGGTTAATACGATCCTCTAACCAATGGGAGAGAGTCTTGGAGCATTCACGATCTCCAGAGATGAATTGCATGTATAATTTAGTACATACAATTGACTTTGAATCGATGTTGATGCCTCGATCATCAGTCAAAGTTGATTCAAGGCAATAAATTCCTTTGTGAGGATAGAAATAATTTGCATAATAATGAAAACCAGTGGCTGAACGGACAACTGACGTTGAAGCATGCTTGCGAACTTTAACGCATTACTATAAAATGAGAAATATAATGCTGTGTTTTATAACACTGGTGAACCAAAAATTAGCCATTTTGAAGTTAATGTTCGCGATGGATTCTGGGATTGTTTTAGGGGAACATCATTTCACTGAAATTAGTACAAAATCGTCATAAAGTACTCGTAGACTATTTTTGATCTGATTGTTCTCCATAGTATTACTTTCACTTTCTATTACCCTAGTAATTGAACGACTTTCAAAAATGGCGGTGAATTCTCGTACCCAGACCCTACTTGTTAGGACGAGACATGAAGACGAGGTCTCAAAGGCCTCATCATAGCTCATCAGTCTTATTAAGTTCTGAAACATTTCTTCCATTTAAAGACGCTCCGGGTATAACATTTTCTTTCAGTAAAGTAGTAGAGTTCAACACGTTTGACGCCGTCGAACGAAGCCTTGGCCTTCGAGACCTCGTTTCCATGTTTCGACCCAGATCCCCCGATCGGCGGCCGTGACGTGCCGCCATTTTTGAAAGTCGTGTATATGACATCAGATGAAAAGGGCGTCCCCTAAAACAGCCCCATTATTCAATGCAAACCACAACTCCGAAATGGCGAATAAATTATATGTTCTCTTACGGTTTTCTTCTTCCTTGTATTCTCCACCTTCCCGCTCAGCTTCTGCAGATAAATTGTCATCTGGAATCAAATAAAACGGTGACAAATATATTAAAGACACTGGTTACTAGTTTCTAGTAACACCTTAAATAAATACAGAGGAATCTTGATTCTAGTTGAGGGGGGGGGGGGGGTGTGTACTCCAAAGGATAGTTAAAGTAAATGATTCAACAGGTGTAATATAACGAATACACAACTTTACTTTGGGTGTAATAGTTTCCCATTTTAAGTCACGTGTCATTTCCTTGCGTTTTGTTTCTTTGTTTCTCGGAAAGGCATGAGAAGATTCATTATGTATGAGCCTCAAACAAAGATTCTTATTCACAAGACACGTGGTCTGAAATGGGAAAACATTCGGCCCAAAGTAAAGAGGTCTACTGAAAGCCATGATGAAAAGGAAAGATTGAATCATTTCAATGGAGTAGTGAAACCCCAGCCATACGACTGTTATAACTTACATAACTCCTCTGCTTGGTCTGACTCTTCTGTATTAGGACGTACTTCGTTCGCCAGAGCTTCAACTGAGAGTCAAAGAAATGCATTGTGTTATGAGACTGGTCAACTCTCACTCTATCCCACTCTAGTGGAATCTGACTCCAAAAAACGCAGTGCGTGGTCATATATTAGATGATAAATTTTCGTTTCCCCATCTCAATTAGCAATTAGTAACCGTAAATGATAAGTTGATTTAATGACGAAGACTAATAATGATATAACCTTTCGATGTCACTGACATCATTATCAAAGTGAAACAGAAAGAGTAATGAATAATGTAAAGTTAAAGTTAGAGTAAATAATAAGAATTTCCTAAATTTTCAAAATCAAAATATCTAATAAAATGCTTGGAAAGTTCTTCAGGAGCGATTATTGACAACTGAATTTGCATCTCAAAACCTTTCCCTGGCACTCAACCTGTAGTTCTAAAATGTTAAAGGAATTAATGAATGTTTTCTACTTATTTCTGATAAGAAAAATCCAGGATGCTTTAGAATAAGAGTTGCATTTCCACGCCAAATCGTAGAGTCAAATATTGTTAAACTTGGCAGTATAACTCCCTATAACTTCTAGACATCACTTACAATCTTCATCCATAGCATTTAGTTCTGGATTATCAGCCGTACGAGCCACAACGTCAGCAACGTCGACCTGGAATGGATTAAAACTTTTCACTAGTACAATTTGTAAAGCAACAAAGATTAGGAGTTTCCAGCCTGCCATTTTGATCTGAACAGCGATAAAAACGGTGTTAAGATTCTTGCCGGAGTTTCGTAGCCCGAACCGAAGAAACGGATAAAGTGACGAACAAACTTAGAACCCTTTTTATATAGGTACTATTGCTCAACCAATCATATTTATTTGTACACAGGTCTCATTACTTTTAGCCCTAGAGGGTGTAGCCGTTTACACAGAGGTATGAAAATCTCGGGGGGGACTCCTTCAAAAGAGGTGGGGATTCTCGTCGTCCCCTTCAAGGGTTAAAATTGGTAATTTGTACCTAAGGTGATAGAAATCTCAAAGGATCTTTAACGGAGTTAGCCGGTGCCTTTTAGGACATTAAAGCTCCTTATAATGTCTTTGCTAACCATTAGATTAAAGAATATTGTTTAATATGTACGGTACTGACCTCTTAGGGGTAAAAATCATTGGTTGCCACCCGACCAGGACGAGACTCAGGTATCTTTTAGGGGTCATTTTCAAAATTTCCGAAGAGTATCCCCGCTCCCTTATATATGGGAGTCCCCCCGGAAAGTTTGTACTAAATCATCTGGAGGAAGTATCTACCGTCGAGCAATACCACAGTTTGAAGCTCCCAACAAAAGAACTGAATCGCTCACAACAGAAACGAAATTGAAGGCCACAAGTGTTAAAGTTTCTTTGACAAAGGGACTGAAGAAAAGTGACTCGTGAAAGAAAGCAGTGCTATGTGGGTTTTTCGATTGAAAAGAATTGCGAAGTGAAGAAGAAACTCTAGGAGTCAACCATTAATCTTGAGGACTTGCATCTGAGCTGGATGTACACTACTGCCCGCTAATTTACCTACAAAAAAGGGTATATAAATCACAAAGAACTGATCGCTTCCGTATGAACGCTGAAGGTGAAACGGATGCTTTAAAAATTACGCTTGTAATTCTCAAATTAGCATTTCAATCTTTGAGTAACAAAAAACATTGCGAGACAACCTCTGTTACACTATGCAATTCTCCAGCAACTTGTCTCGCAACAGCGAAATTACAAAGGATTCTTAGCTATTTCAAGAGTATGTGGGTAAAAGCGAAAATCAGTTGGTAGATTAAGTATTGTTTGGAATAGATTTAATGAAAGCCGCTTGGCACTTAATATGAAACAGAGAAAATAAGTAAGCTGAAGTGCCTGCTCGCACATACAAGTGTCAGGGGAAAATCAAGTATTATCCTGAAGTATTTTTGATTGAATTTCGTACTTCAAGTCATAACTGAAATTCACTAAGTGATAAAAATCAAAAATTATTCTGGTATAAATTTCGTGTTGGTTTATTCCAAGTTTTCGTATCTCTTGCCATTTTATTGACTGAGTCACCCTTTCGTTTTGATACAAAATAGTCACGTTCATTTTTCTGGTCCCCATCATACCGTCACGTCACGTCATGTACATCACTCATAATCATCTAAAATGTTCGCTCGCTGTGTACTGTGGGATTAAAATGCCGACAAACAAACGAGTCTTTTCAGATTTTTTAAAGATTCGTGAAGTTCAAATGATGTCAACGCTTGAATTTCTCTTGTCCTAATCTTTGCCAGTTCGCTCTTCCATAGAATCATGCAATCGTGAATCTTCCCAGACTTCGGAAAGGGAATAAACGTACCTTCAGTCATTTTCTCTGAATACTGTGAATCTGAAATACATTCTCCCCAACAACAGTCTTTGCTTGTTACTTCCCCATATCCTCATAAAAGAGGTAGTCTAAATCAGATTATATCTGCTTCTCCGCATATCCTAGGCTTATGTTTACGAAATTTATCCGCATTTCAATCCCACGATGCTGTGCGATAGATCTACTTTTAGTAACCGTGGAAAGTGCTATTCGTCTCAGTCATACAACTAAGCACTTCCGCATGAGCGACTCACGTAGGCGTCGATAAAAATGAAAACATGAATATCCACGAATTCAAATTAATCAAAATGTTTTATTAATGCTCTCCTGAAGAGCAGAAACTTGAAATATTATCCGCCAAAACAGTCAAAATTAGTTCATAACAGATTTTCATGATACAAAAATTTTGTTCCCCAAGTTTGGTTTTATTTTATTCAATTTACATGAGAAATGTAAAGGCGGGAACTTTCCTTGAGAACTAAATATTGCATTTTGTTTTGTCTTGAAGTTAAAATCTAAACCATTACGTTTTCTGGTGATAGAAATACCTTGTTTTATCACGCGGTTCAACCGGATAAATTCGCTTCTATCTTACCAACCCATTTTCCCGCTGGTCGTTGGGTTCATCTTTATCGTTTATCAGAAGTTTACTGCTGTCCATGAACAAGAATAACTAAGCTCTATCGAAACCTCAACGAAGCAAGGCCTTGGTACACAGAATTAAACACTGACTACTGTGTATGAACAACATGTAACGCACATAGACCTTTTTGCTTTACCACTATTTTCGAAATTCGTGCGCCATGTGAATTTTTCCTTTGTCTGCCAATCAAGAATAGATTGAGACGGTTTTGAGTTTTGTTGCTTCAACAAAAGAAATTCACATTCCGCACAAACTTTGTCGCCATCAATTGTTTTATGACGCACGAATTTCGAAAATAGTGGTAAAGCAAAAAGGTCTAATGCTGTGATTCTAATTACAATAAGAACAATAACATGATAATTTTTTCTCGATTCTTTTGAAAATGTGTCTTCACAGCGCAAACTGCACATCATCCATATTGTGGCCTCTTTTGTCTAGTACAATTGAAGAGTTTATCGCCCGCACAATAGTGCAAAATCTCAAGCCACGTTCCCATGAAGGTGACCAAGTTGTTCACAGAGGAGTCTTTTGTTCTCTTTTCTCAAGAGACACCAAAAACAAAAGAGTTATCCCTGCAGTAGGGTCATGCTAGCTAGCTTCATACAAACGGGCCTAACTGAATATTACATAACTACTCAGTCTAACCTAATGTATCTTGGTACTTAACCCGTGAAATAGCTAGAAATTCTAATAGACAAATAGACACAAAAGAAAGCTATGAATTAATGTCTACTAATCTCTGTTAGACTAATAAGTATTTCACGGGCTTAGTGCATCACTCCATTCCCTTAAGCTTTCTTTCTTTCTTCGCCAGTAGCCCTTGAGAAATGAATAGGCCTTTTGCAACAAATTATCACGTGATTGTAACTGGATGGCAAAAATAATTTCATTTCATTTATTTAAGACAATTGTCACTAAGTTTCTAAAGCTGTTAATGAATTCTTTTACAGAATACGTTTCTACCCTTTTAACACGCTTTTGATCTTAAGATACTAAGCATTTTAATGTTTGTTTGCCATCCACTGGAGCCTTCCCCAAGGGACCGTGAGCTCAATTCATTCGCTATTGAGGTCATATATCGTCATGTGACTGTTTGCTGCAAAAGGCTCGAAACATTCGGTCCCAAAACAAAAATACTACCCACCCCTCCCCCCCAAATATAACAATCACTCGGAAGCAGAGTTGGTCCAGCACAATGAAGGCTTAAAAAAGATACAAAGACAAACAAATAACAAACGTTTATTTCTACTCGGAAATTATCGTCTCGAACAGACCCAATCCAATTTGGTGTAATGTTTTCCCATTTCAGACCACGTGTCATTCCCTTGAGAATGATTCTGTTTTTGAGGCTCATCCATATTAGCATATCTTTTCAAGCGCTACCGATAAACAAAGAAACAATACTAAAGGGAATGACACGTAGTCTGAACTGGGAAAACAAATACATTCGGTCCATTGAACTAATGTTACCAGTATTCACAACAAAATAACGGAATATTAACACAGGGAACCCAAATATTTTCGCAAAATCAACTCATGCTCCACTGAAAGGAAATCTTTCACGGTCTAGACACGTGACAAGGCTAGTATCACGTGAACTAAGACATGTGACTACTTCCTTTCGACCTAGTCCTCGCGCTGCGCTCTAGAAGTCTCCTCATTCCCGGCCCACGTGACCGACACGACCAATCAATCATACGAACACATATATATATATTAATTCTATTCTCTATGAAGAATCAAAAATGATTATCTTATGTTTTGCAAATTTGTCATTACCATAAATATCATGGAAATAAAATAGTGTTTTCAAGACTTTCTTGCAATCTGGCTAGTTTGATGCTTTGTGTAGACCTTTCCCAGTGTCTTTGAACAAAAGCTTCAACTCAAGGTTATGGTAGACATTTTTATAGATTCACTGTACCTTTTTGACCTTAACTCGTCTCGATGCTTTTGTTCAAAACACCAAAATATATCCATTGTTAACATACTTGTATCACTGCATAACAAATTTCGTTCCTCCTCATTTCTTGACGTTTTGTAAATTCTAGTCTTTTTAGGGGGTCAATTTTGTAAAGATCTTAGGATTTTCCATTTTTTTCTATCCTTCCCAAGGGATTTCTGGTTTTGCTTAATCTACCCCCCCCCTAAAATTTTCCCAGGAAAGTCCTTGACCAGAGGGTACACCAATTTAATGCTCTCTTCAAGATCTCTCTACAATTCTTGACAAGCAGTTAGTGGATTTCTAAATAGTGTTCAAAATTGTACTGCACGTCAATTCCATGCCGAGGTAAATATCTATTAATATTTACTTCCTATTTAGTGAATATGATGAATCTTTGCAATAGACCTTTCCTGAATTCGCTTGGATGATCACGAAACAATGGTTCCAAGTAGTCGAGACTGAACTTGATTTATCAAGGCCAACCTCGACTTGAAACCATTGTTTGTGATGTATCCAAGCGAATTCGGGAAATGCCTATTGCGGCAAACGCCATGCACTAAGATGCAAAAACAACGAAACCCAACGTTAAAAACAATGAAAAATAGATTACCTGCACCCGAACCAAAAACATGATTTTACAACAAACAAGAAGCCTACAGGAATGCTACCGAAAAAGTATTTCTTCTAAAAATGTTTTATAATTTTCTTAATATTTTTGTTTGTATTTTAAAATTGTATCAGGTTTATGTAGTAAAACTTGTTTTATGTGAATATAATATACAAGGGTTTCATCATCCTTCCCTTCGCTTCCAGTTTTGCATTATTTTGGTGTACTTCATGGCCTTCTTGTGTCAGTGAAAAGCAGTACGGTTTGATTTTCGTGAGTTGAATCGACGAGGCTGCAGTCTTCGTAATTCAAACTCAACACTTTTTTCCTCCTTAGGGTCCTTTTCTTCCACCCATGTTCTCAAAAACCTGTGAAAAAAGTTCGAGATCACTATAGTTATTTCGAAACTCGCAGCCGAAAGCAACAAGCCAAGACCACAGAGCCTTCGGATGATTTTTCCAAGTTCTTTTTTTACAATATATGGCAGGCTACAAGTTCAAATGTGTGCCCGAAAACTCAGCTGATACCATACAAAGATTTTGCTTTCGGTCCCAACTTGTCGCTTGTTGCTTTTGGCTGCGGCAAACACACAATGGCCTGGTTCGCACGAGCTACGCAAATAATACACAAACGCAATTCCCCTTTCCGACCAATATTTCACAGGTTATTTTGTTTGCGCTTGCATTTGCGTTTCTCCTGTAAACCAGGCCAAATGGACAAAATACTAACGAGACAGACAGACCATACTGTAGTCTTTTCTATCATACCTTTTTCTTTGACAGAACGTTTCCTCGCAGCAAGTGAGCACTATCGGCTTCCTCCGCCTTTGAATGGTCCGTTGGCTTGACTTCCTCGCCATCAACATTTAGAAACTTTATTTCTCTAGTTTTGATTGATCGTTTCGTAACACCATCACCCTTTTGGTGTTTTAAGTCCAACAGTTCAATGTTTTTCAGTTCGTTATCAATCTCTGCAATCCGTCGTTTTGCTTTCGCAAGTCCAAGCTGAGACTCGTGGAACTCCATTTCTGCGTCCGCCATTGCTGCGTTACTCGTATTCGACAAAGTGAAAAATATTTTACGATCTTTGGCGACAGCAACTCGTCTTTTCTGGAATTCTATCCGCGCTAGTAAGTCAGCTTTTTCTTTGTTCAGAGCTTGGCTTCGTGTAACGATTTTCGAGTTGTCTGCAGTTTGTTCTCTTTTCTTGTTTTCGAAGGCCATTCTGTTCAGTGCCACGAAAGATGGCCGCTTCTGTCTCACCGCTTCTGAACCTTGTTCTTTCAGCGCTTTTGCCATTTCGAGGAATTCTTCGTCCGTTTTTTGTATGATCTCTCTTTCTTTGTCTTGTTCTGTGATAATAAAAGAGGGTTAGCTTTCCGGGGTAAAAACTTCAAATCATTACGGGCGGAAAATTTTATCGCTTCTCTATACTGCGTAAGCATTTATAAAAAAAGCTACTGATGAACTGATGAGCGTTGCAAAAACTTTGAAAAACCCGCGCAAGACACGATGAAGAAACCGTTTACTAAATCCAGTTCTGACATTTCAAGCGTGACAGAAAACCAACATTAATATTTACCAATCTTTGCCACGAAGGATTTATTATGCATGTGAAAAGATCATCCTATATACCATTTTAAAATTTAAGACACGCGTTTTGATGTCCACGCATATCTTAGGCTAATAAAACAGCTTACCAATCTTTACTCCATTGGCCAAAACCTTATTTTTGGGTTTTTCTTCAGAGAAATTCTTTTCCTTTATCCAGCTTTCTTTCAACGTTCTTCGTGGTAGACTTCGTATTTCTTTCACACTTGGTTTATTTGACGAACTTGGAACTGGTTTGTCATCTTCGCTTGCTTGGAATCCCTGTGGTTTTTCTATGATTAACTTATTATCATCATTATTACTATCGCTTTCAGCTTCAGGAAGCATCGATGGCGGGAGGTGTTTGTTGATGACCTGAATTCGTACAGAGTAAAGTTTTAATAGTGAATACATAAGATTTTAATAGACTTTAGAATGGATTTCGTACGAGTGGGAAACGATACGGCAAAACATTCGTAACCGTACTTTAGCGTAATGGTAACACCGAGTTGTGATTGGATGATTCAAACGAAAACAATGGGAAGCCATTTCAGTGATGCTACATACCGTACCGTGTACGTGATGTAATTCAGTACCGTACGTTTCCCACTCATACGAGAACTACTCTACTGCATACCGTA
>WUAP02062114.1:0-17820 GCA_015163945.2 Stichodactyla helianthus
GCGACGCTGATTGGACGTATTGCCTTTTTTCACATGTGAAATATAAAGCATATGGAATTTTATTTCAAGGCTTTATGGTATAGAATTCGAGTTACATATATAATAAATAAACATATTACACACAGTGCATAAAGTTTATTGATTAATTTTTACCCACACAGTGTGCAGTTGGTAAAAGCTAACTTGGGATAATTTGTTTGCATCAACGGATCATTACCAGTGAATAAATCTCGTTTACCTTTGATGCATCGAGATATCCCGGGGGCATTTTTCCATTAGAAGAAGTTTTCTGTTGTCTGTGGGATAATTCCCTAAAAAATATCATCTTAAAGTCAAACACCTTAATTTTTGTGCTGTTTAGTGCCGTACATTCATTATCAATGCTATCTGTAGCGTGATGCATCATTTCAAATGTATTGATACAATAGTTGGCAAGACTATTGGCTCAACGGACAAAAACGTATTCATGAAGGCAGATTCAATTAAGTAGTTTACCTTGAGGGCAAACAATCTTTCCACTGCATTTGTGATAGATCATGCCATCAGCATCGAAAAGGAAGTTCATGTAATCCGCAGAACAATTTTTATCAGCTCGTTTAAAGATAAGGGCGTGGCTCCATGTGGACGTGTTTTCTATTGGGTTACAGTCACCACTCTTAGGCTGGACACAGTATCCATCGTAACTTCGTATAGGACTTTCTGTGGAAGGCAGAGACAGACTGGGCGTTTACTGAAAAGTATCGATATACTTTGATACGGCAAAATAATGTAGCTGAGGGGAAAATGGAAGAACCATTACAATTCTGTATTCTAATTTCCCCTAGAGGCATATAGAGAATTTTCCAAAAATATTCATATTTTCAGGAAAACGTATGTTATTCGATTGAAAGGATTTTCATACATACTACTTATTCAGTGACATTTAGGGCTGTCCACAAGTTGCTCGGCAACTTTTGAGCAACTTTTACGGTTTCGGGCAACTTTTTTACTTTCGAGCAAATTTTTTTTATCTTGAGCAACTTCTGTTCTTTTTTGTAATTGTCCACGAATTCAAACCGCTTATCAGGCCCGGGAAAAGGACAAAATTTGTTTTCTTCTCGTTCAACGATTGAAATACTGTTGACTCTGGCTTCAAATATTCCCCAACCCCCCTTCCTGGGTTGGCAAAAATAGCTGCATACAATTAGTGACAAGCCCCCCTATATAGCTTTCGAAAATCACGTGACCCCCCGATTTTGCCGATCCCTCCTTAACAATAAACTAATAAATGAAAGCCCCCTAAGGCTTACATGCGATTCAAGAGGTCAGCGGTTGTAAAATTAAAACAAAATGGTGGATGAATATTTCCAACACCACCTGGTTGTGACGTTTAATGAAATTGGCTGCAAATGCCAAGAAAATATTGTACATTTATGTTGACAAGGTATTAAAGCTGACATAAGTGCAATTCTATTGTATGAAAAAATGATCAAATTAATTAGAAACGTTAAGATTTTTCGAGCAACATTTTTTTAGCATTTTTGGAGCAACTTTTTGATTTTTTGAGCAACTTTTTTGACTTTTTGGAGCAACTTGTGGACAGCCCTAGGTGACACTCGGTTCGGTTTAGGGTGTTTGATAAAGCCCCTTTCAATTTATCACTGCTCGTGCACTAGATAGTTACCTGGGCAGGTATTGCAGGGTCTTTCTTCAGTTTTCTGAGCGGGAGTGCACTGTTTCCCTCCGCATTTTGGTGGAGGATTTGTACAGGTCTTATAGCGTCGTTGTATACCAGCACTGCATAGTATGTCACATTTTCCCCACGTGCTCCACTCGGAAAGTCCACCGTGAACTACGTAGAGTAAATTGAAACGAAATTCAGTTTTACAGTTTCAAAAGTTCTTCCAATAAAAGATGAAAAAGTGATTTTGAAAAAAAAGTGTTTTATTTAGCTTCTGTACTCTCTTTTTCTGTTTTTACCCTCTTATACAAATAGCTATCTTAGTCCAAATTAGGGACGTCATGAAAGCGCCTACTTTTGGGGAGCATACATAAAATGACTAACCCGGTCGTCTATCTGGATCGCAGTCATCTTCGTTCACCCAGTACCAGATGACACCCGGATCCATCATACCCTCGTAACGTATCCAATAAGCGGGAGAAAATTCCTTGTCTCCCCAGATAATCGACCCAGATGGAAAATAGGTGGTTCTATCAGATGTAGTAAGAAGGGCTTTCTTGGTGTTCTCGTGAGCATTGAACCAAGGCATTCGGTTTTGGACACTACGCCACCACGAAAAACTCCAGTTATCAAACTTCTCTAATAGGGTCACTTGCGTTTGTGAGGAAGAGGTTGCCATGAAACTAAATTAATAATAATAATGATGATGATGATGATGATGATGATAATAACTTTTATTTATAGATTGCAATTCAGCTGTTTGTATTTATATTATTTTTATATTATTTTTATTCGTAACATAAATTGTAAATAAGCGATATGTATAAGTTATTCTAGTACCATTTCGTAAATAGTTTTCCAATACTTGTAAATAGGTTTTTAGTAACATTCAGAAGTGTAACAATTTGTAGTCTCATAGGTTACGCTGAGCGCCCTATGAGACTTTATTCTCTTGGCATACTGAAGTTCAATAAACTGCGCATAACAGTAATAATAATGATAATAATAATAATAATAATAATAATAATAATAATAATAATAATAATAAGTTGTTGGTAGGCACAAGGAGCAAAGAGGTGCAAAAGTCTGTTTTATCGAACAGCCTCCATATTCCACGTCATTTCAAAATCATGACGTAAGAACGTTTGCATAATGTCCCGTTAGAGACACTAGTGGAGCTATTTTGTCTTATGATTAATTTTATATATATATATATGTTTTTTATTTTTATTTTATTTATTTATTTTTTAACGAATTTTAGAGAGGGTTTTCTTCAATTAGCTCTACTATAAAGACTGTCACTGCTATTGTAAGTTTCGGTTGACTCACTAATGATGGATTTAGTGGGAGACTGTTCGGGGTGTAAACACCCTCCCCCTAGAAAAGGAACATGCCATTCCAAACTCCCTTTCAATCGCTCATACTACTGGTGCAACCTCTGCTAGAAAAAATCCTGAATCCATCTCTGCACACTTGCACAATGAAGACTTTATGGCTTCATCAACGATACATTTAAGTATTACAAACTTTTCACACGTGTTTTATTTTTACCTGTATTCGCGAGGTGCACTCCACACCCCTCCCCAATGCCCTCGTTCATTTGCCTCCAGCTTATATTTGAACGTTCTGTTTTGGCTCAATTTCTTTATTTCATCAGCAAATTTAAGTATCGAGTAATCACCATTCAAAGAGGGGCGATAAATGTTTCTGTAAAGAACCAATGAACAGATTGTTTTTACGAAGTCTCCTAGACATGTTATAATTTGATGTAACACAAGTGACATGCCTTTCGCAAAGGCTTGCGAATTAAAAGTATCAGTAACTCTTGCATTAAAGCTACGATACGGTTGCTGAACGTACCTTGCAGGGACCTGTTGACGTGTCCAGCTGTTATGACGACTTGTTACCACCAGTGTAAATGCACCAGGATCTGACGTCATATCGCAGAATACAGGCAGATAACTGGAATCATTCTCAAGGCGAATCATGTAATAACCATCCTTGTACGTTTGCGATAAATGAACTCCATGTATTTTGATATCATTACAGGATCGCCTAGAAAAAAAATAAAAGACATCGTGAATTACAATAATATTTGGCCGTTCGTTTACATGACTAAAGAACAGCATATTTTGACATAACGGTTAAAAAAATATGAAGGGCGGGTCCTAACACGTTGATAGGATACCATTTATTCGGGGCACCATGTTTGGTTCATCGTGATACACCAAGCACCACGATACGTCATTCGCACATTAAAAATATTTCTCAATGCAAACATCACTGACTTTGTTTGCTGACTCTTTATTGTCTCCTAAGATGAGTTAGTAGCTCTAGTTTGTTGCGTCATAGTATACCTCGTCCCTTCTCTCATCCAGTATCTTATCACTCCTGGATTTGGCTTCAGTGATGGCAGATACGAAGGCGAGTCACGTGATCTATCATTATACACAATCGATCCAGACACATCGTGCGCTGTTGAGCCTGTGCCCAAAAAGATATTAGAAGACATTCCAAGTCTTGGCATGCGCTTTAATAGATTCGCATCATTTCCAATCGCTCCAAAATTTTCTACAAGTTTGATATTGGTCTGTTTATCGCAAGTGGAAGTAAACGTGTATTCCCTTGGTGCGTCGAAGATACCGCCATATTGGTTAGAACCGTCAGCCTCAATACGATACTGGAAAAATTCCTGAATATGAATGAATGACTTCAGTGAGCACCATTCTGCTGAATTCAAATATAATCTCTCTTTTCCTCTCTCTTTCTCTCTCTTTCTTTCGTGACTAAGGTATTCGACGCCAAATCGAAATAGAATTTAGAGTGTTGGTTTCTACTGAGGGAAGAATACCAGGGAACCCGGAGAAAAACCCTCAAAGCACAGGAGAGAGCCAACAAATACCTCTACTCACGTAAGACAGCGGGTCGAGGGACCGAACCCACGAGAACAGTGGTAAAGAAGAGATCGAAAAATCCTGCATACAAATAGGGTTTTAAAAGAATCGCTAAAGCTATATCTTACTTGCGAGACATCAAAATCTTTGATGGCATCTGCTACACCAAGAATAGAATAGTCGGCATCAAGTGATGGGTTGTCAGTGTTCCTCTGTTTCACGTTCTCAGCCGTCCATCCTGTGTGTGTTTTACTTGTCACTAATAACGTCCATCCACCACCTCGGCTTGTCAGGTCACAGTAAGTCTTCACCTCCTTCTTACCAGGAGGCTTGATTGTGTAGACACCGTCTAAATATATCATTGAAAATTGTTTTTCTCATAACGTCCATGACCACTCACCCATATTGTTTTATATTATTTGAAATTTTGCTCAAAGGCTAGTGCTGTACAATCGAAAGACTCGAAGTCTCCTTTGCGGTACATTGCACCAAATCCCAAACCCTTCAAAACCCCTGAACCCGTCCCAATTATATTAACCCAATAGGAAATCATTAGTAGAGGCCTGACACTAAGGATGGTTACCGATAGTTTTTCTTTACGTTATTAGCGGTTGTTCTACGCCCCTCCTATACAGATTAAGGAACACTGAAAGACGGGACTGCCATTTTACGTGGTCATCCGAGCCACGGTGAACTTTATAACCATTTTCAGATGTAATTTCAAAAGCATCACCTTCTCCAACGGTTATTTTAATACCATGGGTGTTAGTCTGGCTGAGTTTTGAACCCACGACCTCCCGCATAACAGATCGATGCTTAAAAAAGCTGAGCAAACCGGGTGGCGAGTACATAACGAGCTTCCAGCTAAAATGCTAGCTGCCACCTCGCCTGCTATGAACTCAATAATCCAGAACTTTCTGCTTCATCCATCAAATACAAGCAAATACTGACAATGAAATAAAATGTTTCGATCACTCACTTGGATGTGGAGTAGTATGTAGTCCTCTCAACTGGACCTCCATACATGATCTTGGTACTATCCATGGTCCTTCGCGCATCCAGTACCATATAACATCTGGGTTTCTTTCTTGCAAGTGTCCTTGGATCCATGGTGCAGGATGATAGGCTTTATCATCAGCTAGATGTTGATGCATTATAACATTAATACATCAGAGTCGACCACTAAACAAGATCAGGATTCCCTTTGGTATCTGTATTAACGTTTTCATCAAGGTTGCATGCGCATATGATATTGAAAAGGTATATGACATTTTAACAGATTTTGTGAATTTAATCATTTTTGCGAATTTATACTGGCCAAGAGCTGTATTCTTGCTCCGTTTTCGTTAATCGTCAATTTCTTCGTATTTTGCAAAAAAGCGGAGTAATTTTTTCAAGATTGCGTTCTAGTGATGGTAAAGATAGAGATGTAAATCTTAACATTTTCTTTCCAAGTCTTCGTAAGGATATTTACATTACCTGTAATAGTGCCCCACCAGTTTGAATGAGCACTCCCTGATGTGGTTAACTTTGCACCTGAGATCCAAGGCATTCGTTTTTCAAGTCCGTTGTTGGCATAATTCCAGTTGTCAAATTTTTTTATAAGCTTTACGTTAGTTTGCCCGTTCGTTGTAGCCGTAAATGTATAGGAGCGATCTGCTTGCCATATTCCTCCCCATCGACCTGAAAACCAATACACAAGAACAAACTATATATCTTACACATCTTAGCGATGTAAGCTTTAATATCATTTTCTGAAGGTATAAGAGTCCTTTTTCTCGTTCCATAAAAACCGAATACGGATTCATTTATATAGGTTTAGTCTCGTTTTAGAGCAAATAATTCATAAATACCGACAATTTAAAGAATATATGACTTGAACAATACCAACCCCGAATTTAACACTAGTTTCACTGGTATCTATGAAAAATTTACTTAAAAACCAGTCTATGGTCATGAAAGACAGCGGTTTTGTGGAAAGCAAAAAAGGATTTTTCTTGGTTTTCATGTGACGTCATATACGTCATAAAAGAAAACGGAACAAAAGATTTGGCATCGTTATATTTTGACATGTCATACAACATGGCGGACTTGTCTTTTTTCTCGTGGGGATCTAGCTATTGTAAACCCCCCATTTGGGTTAAATGCACACTTTAATATTGAATACGAAACTGGAAACGCATAAATATCAAAGAATTGACCTCGTGTTTGAGCCTCTAGTCGATATTCAAAAGTAGTTCCATCAACATTTATATTTCCTTTGATAGCGTCGGCATATTTCAGAATCGAGTAGTCTTGTGTCAAAGAAGGTGACAATTTATTTCTTAGTGTAACATTTTGGGCTGTCCAGGTATTTGTGCGACTAGTAACCAATAGGGTCCATCCACCACCGTCACGTGACATGTCACAGTAGGCTAAAATGGATTCACGTGACAATCCATGAGGATAAATTTTGTAAACTGAGTCTGGAAGGTCTAAGTTGCTGGCGATTGCTAATAACTGAAGATGACGACACGAGTGGGCCTCTGGAGAGGGAAAATAAGGAAAAGAGACTTAGAATGTTCGAAGGAGAAAATGAACATTGAGCTGGGAACAGTTAGATTTTAATTATCAGTAGGTTTTCTTTGCACATTTCCATCCATTTTTGGGAATTCACATTTTGTGCCACTTACTTGGACATGGGATTGCGTTACATTTTTGCTCTTGCTGTTTCTCTCCTTGGCAATCCTTTCCGCCATGTTTTGGTGGAGGGTTGGTGCAGAATCGATGTCGACTCTGTTTGCCAGTATCACAGCCTTTGTCACAAATAGTCCATGCGGTCCATTTGGTGAAGCCACCATCAACCGGTAGTAGTACTGACCAATTAAGAAAATTTAATGATACTGGTTAACAAAGACACGTAATATTGAGAGTATCAAGTAAATTGGCCAAGAAGCAGCACATGAAGCAACACAAAAAAAGAGTAGTCTCTGGCTTTACTAGCACTATACAACTGTTTTAACGGAAAAAATGTGATAATTATTTTTAGGACAAGCTCTCAGACATTGCATATATTGTCCCAGTAATCCTTAGCTAAAGCTTTGGTCTTTTTTGAAGACCTCCAAGCACAACTCCTACCAACAAAAACCCTGTTAAAATACGATAGCTTACGATGGTAAATAATAGAGTGTTTTTCGCCACCCAAAAATCAAAATCAAAACATCTTAAAGTTTCAGTTAAGATTGTTTCTAGTGAAGCCTGTAGAGTGGTTTTCATTAACACGTGAAACATCTTGTTTTAGATAAAGCGTATCAGCCGAAATAAATAAAAGGAAGCAATGGAGATAGTGTTTGTTAGACTGCTGTATATTTCACGGGATTATGAAAATAACAATGGAAATAGTGTCTACTAATGTTTATTAAGTTCTTTTAGACTGCTATATATTTCTCGGGTTTATGAAAATAACTCTTAAACAAACTAAAATAGTGTATCTAGAAGGTAAAACTCTCTCTAATCATATCATTGTATCTTTATGTAAATTCTTTGTAGAGAACTGTGAAAGCGTAATAGCCAGTTACCTTTTTCACATGCAGTTTTGGGATCATATCCAGAGTAACAGTAACAAACTCCAAGACTCGTACAGACCTAATGGTAAAGTGATAGGGTTAACAAATTTACAAAATAGAAATGAAGTATAGTGACTCCTCCAAAACTCCTAAATTAATCAAAGCTTTTTTTGGGGAAGAGTGTCTATAGAGGCTTTGCACCATCACATGATGGCAGCCATGACAGGAGGCAGGAACAATTGAATCTGGTCTAATCTGATTTACATGAGAAAGAATTCAGTTTCCCAGGGGAAAAAGACTGTATTATTGTGCCTCCTGTCATGGCTGCCGTCACGTGATGGGGCAAAGCCTCTATATGGGACCATGCTGGCTCACAGTCCCATCGTAAAAGATGGACTGTCCTAACAATGGCTGCCCCCTGATGACTTTTAATTGATGCCGGACTTACCCCTCTTCCATTACACTCTAGACCGTTTGCCAATGGACATCTGGTGATGTTCAGTTCTTTAAACGACTGGCACTTAGAGTTCGCGCACATCTAGGATGCAATCACGAGTTAATTATTTTAAAGATGTTATGGATTTTCATTACAGCGCTTTATATAATTCTGCGACCTACCGACTCCAGACTTCTGGGCGACGTCGGGCGTTTTGGCTTTCGTCAATTAAAGTTCAAACAGTCTGAGTTAGTAATTATTTTGATTGACGGAAGCTAAAATGCCCGACGTCGCCCAAAAGTCTGGAGTCAGTAGGTCGCAGAATTATGAAAAGCGCTGTAATCTTAATAAAGCAAGAACCCACCTTTTGGTTGCCACATTTTGTACCATCTTTCGCCATTCCTTGACCAACCATATCGGACGTTTTGAGTACCGCCGCACTTTGTAATAATAACAAATCGATAGATAGAAAACAAAATTAAATAAGTTAAGGACTTCATTTGATCAAAAATGTGGCCCATCAGAGCTGACATTAGCCTATGTGTGTGTAAAGTTCGTTTCTTGTTCATGCCATACAAGCACTAAACATTATGATGTAGTAGTGCATAGATAATGGGGACAATGCTGCAAATGTTTAAGCTGCTGTTGCTAATGATAATAATGACCAGATCATGGAATTGACGATATCAAGTTATTTGTACACTTTCCCTGATGATGGGTCAACATCCGAAAGCTCGAAACAAATAAAAACATTTATAAGTAGACGAAGAACTTGATATTAATGAGATGTCTCCTACGTATGGAGAAGTGTTACTGCAATTTTCAAAATCATGCGAACTCTGACCTTCAAACAGTCCTTTGGAATTTGGTTTTTCGCTTCCGCCCACTTTAAACAAAACACCAGAAAACTACTCATAAATATCCCTAAAAACCTACCAAATGACTTAAAACGATCTTTAGACGATTTATAACAGCTAAATATGATTTTGATATTCGGTTAGATTTCATATTTTTGATTTTTAATTTTGATTGACGGAAGCTAAATCGGCAAAAATCAGTTGAGTATTTGGATGTCTGAGTTCGCATGATTTTGCAAATCGCAGTAAATTAGATATCAAAATATGTTCATTACCTGCACTGAGCCACTCCTCCCGAGAAATCTAGAGTCAGTTTCTTGTAACTTTTTCCATAATCCACTACGGGCTTTTCATTATTTGACAGGCATTGAATTTGACCGCAAAGAACATCACTAAATAGAAAAGAAAATGATGAGGACATGCACTAAATAATACATTCAACTTAAAAGGAATCGTGTTTTTACATAGTTATCTATAAAATTTGGATTCTGGTTTCCAAGAGCCAAAAATGTAATGGAATTCCAGATCCGAATTCAATGAAACCAGGTTAAAAAAAAAAGCTCACGCAGCTGCACAAGACGAGTTGGAAGTTCCTTCACATGTCCCGTAGCCTTTAGCTTCTGTATTTAGCTTATCGTAACATGCCTGATGTGCTCTTTCACTCCCTAGTACCATTAAAAGAAAATATGCAAACAGGGTCGTCAGAGGTATTTTAGGAACTTCGACAAACAAGAGTCTGTTTGTAATAATATATCTGGAGCCATATTTTTGGAGAAAATTTTTGGCATGGTAGATCAAAAGGCTTTCAGTATTATTTATTCAGAAATTTCATGACCAATCATTATCCAACTTTGGACCCTTCATCACGCTCTTCATATACGATCTAGTGAGGTGGGGAACGAGTCAGGGACTAGTTTCAGCGAACACAACAGCAAAGCCAACAGACCTCTTTAGCTTCGTTGTTTGTTTACCCATTTCAGACCACGTGATGTCACTCTTGGGAGTTAATACTTTCGTATATTAATATTTTAACATGTTCATCATAAAAGAACAATTCCCAAGAGAATGTCACGTGGTCGGAAATGGGCAATTTGCATACGAAGCTAAAGAAGCCTATTATCCCAGACGAAGCAATAAAGCCAAACAAACAAATGAACAATATGAAATTTTCCCATGGTTCTGTGCCAACATCAGTTGTTTAGCCCCAATCTCTTGCAAATAAGTAAACGAATAACCAAATGATTTACTTACTAGGTCCCCAAAGATCTCTACACTGGATATCTCTCGTCTCTGCACACTTTCCAATGTAGCAGTAAGACTACAAAGGAAAGTAATTTTCGGTTCACCAACCCGTTAGTAAAAGTATATGATTTCTATCACAAAATAAACTAAACTATAACTTACATTCGAATGCACACTGTCTCCACTCTCGCTGTAGCCAGTCCATCGTTTGCCATCTTGGCTGTAGTAAATAAAATAGGCTTTAACCCAATGGTACCAGTTACCACGTCCTTGGACTGCAACTTTGGATATACGCATTGTCTATTTACAAGGTAATAGTTTCAAAAGTCATTGTTAGCAGCAGTTTTAACCATGGATCGGAATAGAATATCTCTTAACACACTCTCAACTATTCCCCGCTATCGAGTTCGAGATTCTATTCAGGGGTGGATGTACAACCCCAACATCCTTCCGCTAAATCTGCCCCTGCCTTTGCCTTTTGCCGGATAGCTCAAGTTTCCTGTAGGACCGGACTCCTTTATACTGTCGAGTGAGCCATATTGCCCGGCATTCCACGTCTTTGTTACAAAGGAAACAAAGTAGACTTTGACTCACCTTCTTAAAGTCAACCTCTAAGTACTCTGATTTTTTGCTCTCTGCAGCGCACCAGAAGCTTTTGTGGTGTAATCTACCATGGTACGGACGCTCCAAGTGGCGCGATGATGAAGCAGTCATCTGATCGTTGGTAACGTTGCCACTTTGTAGGCCCAGCGAGTAAATGCAATCTTAAAAACGTAACATAAATGTTTTTGTTAAGGATTTTTTACGTTAAATGCAAGAGGGATCCTTGTTGTTATTTATAGCCTCGAATATGATTGTCATATAGGTTTATCCAGGCTGCAATGTGCACATTTGAAAATAGAGTAAGCTAGGGATAACACCGTCAGTGAAAACGTATGTATATACATACCGGGTTTTATAAACCATATTTCTAGTCGTTGTATGCCACACCCAGCCCAGAGACCCAGTTGCCGACCATCTGCAGGCCAGGCTCCAATCGGATGAATGCACTTGCCACTTTTAACATGCATAAGGGATTTTTCTTTTGTACAAAGAAGATGCGTTAATATCACCTCGGTCCAAGAACATCATTTGTAATCATTGCTCAAAGGCAATTAATAGATATTAACTAGCTACGAACAAACTTAAATTAAGGCACACAAATGACTAACAAATCATCTATATTCTATGGGTGGTGTTTTTTAGCTCTGCTCAGTTCTTTCAGTTTTTATCAGCTTCGTTTCTCCTTTTTCGTTTTTTTTTTTTTTTTTTTTTCCCTCTCTATATGAGTTTGAGATTTTCCAAAATCTGTTGCATATTTCTTTTTTAAAAATAAAAAACTTAATTGGATTGATGAAGACATAACAGTGGTACAAATAAGCCAAAATTTATAACGGAGTAAGCTATTGAAAAGTAAAACTCTTACTTGGTGTTCTAACAAATTTCGAATCTTCGTCTTTGCATGAGCTACTGATGACCAGCCTCACGCCATTCCAAGTGTTCCCGTTTTCTGGACAAACTCTTCTTCCACTGCAGTGATGCCAAAATGTTCCATTTGTATCCAGTCTAAAGTTCATATAATCTTCCTTACACTCATATCCGTGTTTAAAGATGACTTTTGTATTTTCTTTTGGGATGCATTTTTGGTCTTCAGGTACGATACAGTAGTCGCTGAAAGGTTTGAGTGGTGTTGGTATGGCTGCATTAGCTGGAGAAGTGTTAGCAGAATTAAAATCACAATCTACTACTCAGCTTAACTTTTCTCTATCTACCAATTTATTTAGAAAGTTAGTCTTGATGTCACATGATTTGTTCATTTGTTTACGGATTTTGGGGTCTAGAAAGGAAACAAAAATAATAAATCGACGGAGGGATCATGTATAAACTATTATCCTAAAACTAAAGAACTTTTTGCAAGAAAGTTACTTCAAAGAAGGATGACGTACCTTCGTCTGCAGAACACCCATACAACTCTGCTCGCATGCAAATCCAGTTATGCCAGTACTGCGGATTGATACGAAGATAGCGAGCTTCTATACGAGGAGATAGTTCGCTTGCAACTACGCTGTACCAGTTGGTGTTGCCTATTAATAACTAGATAAAGCAGAATGAAACAGAAACTAACACTTAAGAGACTAAAAACGTGTTGTTTTAAGTCGTAAATGTAGGCCTAATTAAGTAATCATAGCAATTAAAATAGGGAACGACTTTAGGTAAATTTCGGCAGCTTTTGTTCCTGTTTAAAGCCGTCTCAGATTTGCACCGCAAGAAGCCCTCATTTCCATTTGGAAATGTCTCTTGTGTAATGATATAAGTTTAATCTATCCTCCATAACTTTTTTTTTACGATGGCTGCCATCAAATGTGCGCAATAAGTGTTATTTGATGCAACAGGGCCAGGATCTGAGGGGTGGTCAGAGTCTAATCCCACTTCCTAGCCAAAACTGTGAAAAATTTTGATCATTTCATTACTGGGCTACCAATTTTGATCATTTCATTACTGGGCTACCTGTGGTATACCGTCTCTCGTTTTTCGAGCTATCAATTAGCTGGTAGAAAAACCGTGACCATGGTCACGTCTAAGACAAAGCGTGTCGTATACCATAGGTAGCCCAGTTTACGCTCTTAGAGCGTCTAGTTTTCATATCCTATACGCTAAACAAACTAAGCAAACTCATTTTACTTCTTCAGAATACTCATGTTTTGGGGTTAAATGTCAACCTTATTTGTTTTGTTGCAAGGTGTTCCATCCTGCATAGATATATCAGCTGGACACTGAAAGAAAAAGTCAAATCCCATGTAATCGACTATAAGTGAGTGTTCAAGGGTACGAAGATACCTTCAGTTATTTTTCTGATTTGCTACCATTTTTTCTTAAAAAACCTCTGAATATTTTAAGAGTTGTTTTCTTTACTTGAAATTCGGGATAGAGAATTGTAACTGTTACACAATACTCACGTCCCTTGAGTCTCCTGGGCAGTACTCGGGTACATCACAATCTGTTTTTACTGGCCTGCAAAGAGTTCCTTGCTTTTTGTACTGCAATTAATTCAAAACAATCTAAAGTTACTTAATTGAAATAACGACCTCCTTAGTCGACACTATTTTATTTGTAAATTTAATGCAATCACAGTGTCCTAAAACAAATCTTCTCTTCTGTCTGTACCTAAGACGATTCAATCTATATATTTACTTTGTAGAAACTCCAGAGAAGATTAAACAAATTCTTACTAGACAATCTTTACAGCAGGAATGATACAGGTCACTACAAACAGCTCCAGGCCTCAGAAGACAATCATGAGGAAGGCAGCAAGGATCCTTGGCCCTACACATCTAAATAGATAATACAAGTATTGATTTAAAACCTGACTTTTAATTATAGTTGGGCTGAGCTGGGCAAAGTGACACATCTCACGTTAAGTTAACAAATTTTTAATCAGATTTCAAAAACAAAAGTTAATAAAAATCTACCTCGGGTGTTCCACAGTCGCATTCTTCGTCGCCTTCTCGGATGCCATTGCCACACCGGGCATTGATGGCCTATAACATAATATAACCAAATAACAAACAAATAACAAACAAACAAAAACGAAACGAAACAAAAAGAGAATCAACACACAAATCAAATCAAAGGCATGACATTTTTTTCCAAGCAATGTGATCAATACGAGGAATAGTATTTTCTAATCTCCATACATCATCTTATTGACTCAGTATGGTCACTAGACATTCCAACTATGATCTGAAAATATCAAAAAAATAAAGTGTATCTGTGCTTTCTAAGCTATTTTACCGTGAGGAACCCCAAGAAGCAAAGTTTAAGACTATTGCAGGTGAATGTAATTCAAGATCACAGCCTTTATAGTCTTTAAACAGGGGATTACCTTTGTAGGCACGTTATAAAGACAACGGTCGTTGATGTTCTTTAAACCATTCAAACTGCATTCGGAAAATCCAAGTACGCGAGGGCTAAATGGAGAAATATGTTTTATTAGAAATAAAATGGTGTATGAGATGCGAGTTTCTTCATTTTTCCTCATAGTTTCTTACTTTGGATAATATTGCATGACGCATCCCTTTGGTGAAAGACACTTACACTTATCTGTTTGAAAGAAAAGAGTTAATCCGATCAAATAAAGCCAAGTCTTGGTTGGTCAGGCATCTACGGTAAACCATGGATACGTGGAAAACTCTTAATACACTTTTACTACTTACATTATCATCACCACCAGTGCCATCGACAACATAATGGCCATCACCATCAGGGACAAAAACACCATCAACAACACCATCGTCAACTTTCTCATCAACATCGCCATCTCCATATCATCAACATCATCGTCTACAACTTTATCCTCATTAACACCATCATCATCGTCGTCATCATCATTATCACAGAATGAGCACCTGTATCACAGAATGAGTACATTGATCATTGCATTGAATACGCCCTCTAGAAAATAACTAACGTCGGGAGTCAGTTTGCTCACCAGTGTCATGTGGGAAGTTAAAGTTGTGTCCCATTTCGTGAGCAACCACTACATATGGACCAATATGACTGCCCCATGCGTAGCGCCACTAAGAGACGAAAGAAATAAGACAAAATGATAGGGATAAGCTTGAGATGGAATCGCCCATTTCTTCTTAAGTGGAAATTTTCGTAAAATATCCGATACCCTGCACACAATGGCGTCCTTTATATGTGATTGTATGTTACACAAGGTATAAAATGGTCCAAAAGCACTTACAGAGTTCACAGCGTAGGAGCCTGACCCACACATTGTTCCGACATAAGCCACTCCAGCTGCTCCAGGCCATGCAATATGACTGAGAAAGTGAGCGTTGTCATAATTAATTTTTCCTCTGATTTCTTTGTGTAAGTATTCGCCAAATTTCGCGAGATCTCCTACGTGACGAGGAATACGATCTCCATTACTCCAGATCTCAATGGCACTCATGATAACTCGGATATTGATGCGCTGATACATCTAACAAAAGACATAGAAGCAAGTGTTTAAAAATGTGGCTGGCTCATGCAGCGCATACAGCTGTCAATTATTGAAGACTATAGAAATAACATTTTTTCTCTACTCACGGCTAACGAGATTTTTGCTTCAAAACTTAAAACACCCATCCATTCAAGCTTGATTATCTCAAAAACTAGTGCGGGACACCCTTTTTATTTTGATATTTAAAATTAGCATTAGATTTCCGTTAAAAACGATGTCATTTTTAAAAAGGTTAAACATAAAAGTTAAGCTCATCTCACCGCGTCAAGAACGTTGGACAAAGTCATAACTCTTTCAAGCACTACTTTGGAGTCATTTTGCCACCTTTGGTACTAAATAAGATTTTTCAAACAAATATAAATATGTCATTTTATATTTATTATTGTAAGTATTTTTAACATTTTAGAAACAATTTACTCATCACAGCAGAAAATGAAAGTTTTCAACTTACGATGCCATTATCCACAGCAAAAAAGACCTCATTGTATCGAGTCTCATTGGTAGTTAGGTATGGCAAGTACTTATCTTCCACATTGGCAACATTGCGTCGGATCTGCAAGTAACATGTTCATACATTTAGCAAATCATATTCATTGCTTTTTCTTCACGCTTCTGATGGATTGGTGAGATGACTCCATGTTGGATGGATTGAACCGACAATGCCGTTGTTGGTCGAACAAAATTGTCCTCATGTTTATAAAACTATAAAGATATAACTAGTTCTCATAGAAAGAAATGCACTCGATCAATATTCTTTCCATTATTATTTGATGAAAGTCCGTACCAAACAACAGAAAGAAATAGAGACCAAAAAAGACGAAACTAAAGAAAACAGAAATATTTGCCGTTGAAAATGTTACAGCGAGCTTACTTTAGCATCCGAACGCTGTGGCATATGGCTAAGAGTACCTTAATGTTTTTACGGTAGCGGGCGTCGTCCTAGTGTGCCCTTGTCCAAAGAATATCGCCCCCCAACTCCCTGAATTTGACACCCCTGGGGGCGCAATCCCTAGTAATTTCAACTCCCCTAACTAAGAGTCTCGCCTCCTTTGGAGGAACTTCCTCTCTCCTTTTTAAGCATCACTCGATTTGATACTAAGATAATATAAAGTAAATTCATAGCAATTAAATTATGCGAGAAGGAAATTAAGAGGAATCTATTCCTTGGGGTCTACCAGAGTCGAAATCTCTGCCTCACACCGTGATGAGAAGACGAAGAGGGTTGTCTTCATTTAACTACTACCGCTAAACTAGCAAACCATTTCTTACCCTTTTAATCTGTTTTGTCATAAGTGACTCATCATGCTGAGCTATTTCATTATAAACCTCATCAGCGTAAAAACCTAATGATAAATGATTTACATGAGAGTGAGTTAATTGTTATGTCATCCAACCAGTTTTAGTGAGTATTGACAAGCTTGTACTTGTTTGTTTTGTTTTGTTTTGTTTTTTCTTCACACGCATCAAATCAGTTGTTTCATAAAGTTTTACCTTTAATTGAACCTTACCAGATTCTCTTGGTACGCCAAATTTCTTTCTCGTCTTTGCTGGATAAATTTTGTGACCACCTGTGTCCTGTGTTAAGAATTAATCAACACTAATATTTGAGTAGTTTTCATAAAATATTTTAGAAACACTGTCTGCTTGTGTTTCTGTATATCTGTCTGCCTTCTGAAGCTGCGGTAACGAAAACATGTGCCTAGTTGACATCTTACCATGTAGTTTCCGTGAGGTTCTATGTGGTATGTTTCAGTACCGTCATCAATCACTCCACTAGAAAGCAAAATCTCGTTAATGTTAGCCTATAACTAATCATTACTTCAATTTTATTCTCAACTAACCTCAAGCCATTGCAGGTAGTTAACGCCACAATCGATTCTGGGATATTGCGAATAGAACCTTGATAGTGACACTGGTCTGGTGCTTCCTTAAAACCAGGGTTATGAGCATAATTATTGAACTGCTATTCATTTGTGGAATGAGAAATGACTTTTCCTCACCACACTCCCGTACACCCCCCCCCCCCCCCCCCCCCCCCCCCCCCCCCCCCCCCCCCCACCCTCCCCCCCCCCCCCCCCCACCCCCCCCCCCCCCCCCCCCCCCCCCCCCCCCCCCCCCCCCCCCCCCCCCCCCCCCCCC
>WUAP02062225.1:0-34449 GCA_015163945.2 Stichodactyla helianthus
GAGAGAAAGCACTGACTGAACTCTGGCGCTGGCTGATTGTGCAATCTAATGATGAGCACGAGGCACATCGCAAGGAAGTAAACGAGATATCAGTCCGAGTTCTTTCTCTGGTAATTACCCATCATCACCTGTGGTTATCATGGTACGATGAATAGGAAAATTCATGATTGCGTCATTTGACCACCACTACTAGAATGCTTTGTCAAAATGTTTTGTTATTCAGATTTTTCTACTCTACTGGGAATATAAGAGACAATTGGTAAAGTTTGCCTGACAACAGAAGCCACTCGAAGCATTCTAGTACTGGTAGTCAACGGATGCAATCATGCAAACGTCCTATTACTGAATTACTGCCTTGTAGATTTGGCTTTCAACTTTGATAACGTTTTTTGAAATAGGTGTTCAACAACAGCTGCTCTCAGACTAATGCTAAACTGTAATCAAGAGAGCATAAGTACTTATTTATGCTCTCTTGCCGTAATCTAATATTTTTGTATGGCAAGGTAATTTCACGCGCTCTCATTGCCAACTTGCGGACCATAACGTATAGTACAGACCATCAACCTTATTTTATGGTCGTCTTTCCATATGACAAATGTCTTGTTAAATTCGCTTGCTCGGTCCATACGTAAGTTATATTATCGAACCTCGTTTGTTTCCACTTTTTATAGACCGCGCGATGCGCGTTTGGGCCACAAGGTAGTGGGATTATCCGGCACAACTTAGGCCCCGTCCACGCTAATGCGTTTTCGTTTGAAAACGCATACTTTTCGATGCGTTTTGGCCTTCCGTCCACATTACAACGCAGTGAAAACGATGCGTTTTTAAACGAAAACGCATCGATTCGAAAACGCTCTTCAAAGTGGAGACATTTGAAACCGGAGGCCTATCGTTTTAGTGTGGACGGTCGAAAACGGAGCGTTTTGAAAACGATGACGTGTTCAAAGCATGCCGCCGGCGGATAATGACAGAAATGTCTGTATTTGGCATGCGTAGACAATGATAATGTGTTAATTCCCATAGCATCTGCGTTTTGATCGTTTTAGTGTGGACGGGCGAAAACGCTGCGAAGTCTCGATGCGTTTTCGGTGAGACGAAAACCGAACCTTTCGAAAACGCATTAGTGTGGACGGGGTCTTACGTTACGGCCCTCGCTCGGTTAAGGAAATAAAAACTTTAACCATTTAAATTTTTCAAGCAAAATGTTATTTATAAAATAAATTAAGCAGTTTTAATTAAAGTTAGTGCAGTTAAAGTCGCTTTTCATCCTTAAAAAAGAACGAATAAAGACGCCGAATTGAAAAACAAGATAGTCATAATGAAGTATTTGAAAGTTTGGCCAATCAAACGCAGCGCAGATATAAATTTACTTTTGTGAAAACAATTAACTCGAGAAAATATTCGAGAAACGCAAGCCGAGTCGTATCTTTAACCGACTTCCGACATTATTACAGTATTAAATATTTATGGTTCTATAGTCATACGTCAGATATTTATATTGTAGTTTTTGTTTCACGAGGCCGATTTCTAAGGTTAATATTGCAGCTCACGCAGAGAAGAGTTGAAGCATGCAGATAACTGGTTGCAGTTAAAGACGATTCTTCGCTGGATTGATAAATATTTTACCTTAACTACTTGAAGTTTCCTAATGGAAAGGTTTCCGAATTCAAGTAGCACTGACTCGAAGGAAAATGAAATCATTTGCTATGGATTTGCGTTAACAAAAAATGGAAATCGAGGCGGCAAAGAAATTGCTGATAATAAGTGTTCTTACGAAGAGTTAGAGAACAAGAAAGATCAGAAAATCAAGTCGGACACCAAACTACTTCCAAAGAGAGGTTCACTTAGCGCCGACGTACTTAAAATAGAACTTCTGCCTAATTCAGAAGGTATGTTGAGAGAAATTACAACAAGAGAATCCCAAAGAAAACTTCAGCCAATTATGATGGAAGTCAAACGACTAGAGTTGCAGAAAGAAGGCTTGGAAAACAAAGTTGAAGATCTTAAAGAAAAAGTTGCGGGAAGCACACTTGAAAAGACGAAAATAGATTCTTGTTTACTTCAGATAAAAAACTGGGAAAGGAAGATTGAAATGTTAGAGAAGCGTATCTGCTATGAAGAGAGGTTCACAGACTTGCCGTTATCACGATGGAAAAACTCACAAACTATTAATACGCAAGCTTCAAAAAGTTTGTATGGGAATAATCTAAGGAGTGATGAAGTATTGGCAAGAAAAATGAAAACAAAACTCGTTTTGAAAGGAGATGAAGAAGAAGAAAAGAAAAGAGGAATACAAAGTAAACTTAGCACAGATTTGAGCGAAGAACAAACTTCAAAAGTCACTGAAAAAGAAGAGAGTTTGCAGAAATGGAAAAGCCGATGGAGGGAACTCGTCTTGGATGAAGAAGAATCGGAAGAGATAAAAATTTTCGGTGTTGTCGCAAAGAAACCTAAACATACAAAATTGTTTTGCCCTCCCATTCCTGATCCAATGGCGAAGAAACGACCCAGAGATACGACGCCATTGAAAGAAATTGAACAAAAAGACGACAGAAATTCCAGGACGAGTTTAAGATTAGTGCCGAAAAGCAAACGAGTGTTGCAAAACAGAGCATCCCTGTACAAAAAACAGCTCAAGTTTGCAATAAAACATGACTTAGAGACAAAAGACATTATCGATAACCTATATAAAGCGGCTTCGAGTTACCAAGAAGGGCTACCCGAAGAGCCGGAACTAACCCCGTCTGTTACCAAGCAACAATTACATCTAATTGGAGCCTTATCAGAGGAAAAGTATCTCCATGACAACGGGTGTCAACAATAACCAATGAGGAACTAGCACGATTTGTTAACAAGCAAGACGAACAGTTATCTCCATGACAACGTTTTAGCCAATGAAGTAAGCCGTCTGTTACCAAGCAATGATTACGTCTTGTAGGAGCCTTACTCCCATGAAGAGCCAAAAATCTAACCCCTACCGCTCGGTTTGTAGTTAACTTTACAAGTAGGCAGCCAAATACATTCATAACATTTGCTTTCGAAGTTTTTATTCACAAAAGAAGCGTTAAATACAAAATATGAGTAGAAACAGGGGGAAATAACTGAAAATATTCCCAGAATCATTTAAATTAAGGCAAGTTGAAATCTAAAGGTAATAAAGTAAAAGAAAAAAAATTGAACAAGAATACAGCCACCCACCTTGTTTTTTAATTCACATAGGACATTCACCACAGCCTAATGACGCCAGAATGACGTCAGAGAGAAAACTTATAGAGCTTTTAAGTAATAATGTATTTCAGGATCCATTTCCTCACCCAAAATTTGTTTACATAAAAGCAAAAATGTTAAAAACAATTTATTCTCTACCTGCAAGAAACAGAACTCTGTACAACAATTCCTGCTGTGAAGAAAAATGTAAAAAATTCTTTATAAAACTGCCTTTTGTTTTAGACGCGGAAATCGCTATTTTATTTGAGTAACGTCAAACCTTTAAAGCTCTATTGACCTTTTTAGCTTCGTATTCGAATTGCCCATTTCAGACCATGTGACATTCTCTTGGGAATTGTTCTTTTATTATGAAAATGTTAACCTATCAATATAAGAAAGAATTAATTCCCAAGAGTGACATCACGTGCTCTGAAATGGGTAAACAAACAACGAAGGTAAAAAGGTCTATAGCCAAGCGACCAAGCAAAATACTTTCGTGCCGTGTTCCACCATTTGATTGGATGAACAGTGATATCACGTGGTAATGATGATTGAATACATGTAAACAGTGAACTTAGAATCTGGCCTATGGCTACATACCACAGATAACCCAAAACTCCAAAGAAGTGACCTTAAATGAATCCCGTTACATAGGCCTTGTTGTCTAGATGTTTGTACTGAAGCTAGACCACAGTGCACCATGTTCAAAATCTCAGGAAATGCCTATGACAGCAGACGTGGATACACTAGGCAATTTTCCTTGCAACTGGTCTTGCAATTTTATTGTGAGAATTTGTATGAGACACTGCCTAGTGTAACAGACCAAAAGTTTTGGTATGTACGTTACACTAGGCAATCCTCATGCAACTTGGAACTGCCAGACAAGTTTCAAGGAAAATTGCCTAATGTGCACCTTTAAGGGGAGAGCTGGTTCAGAGTTGCATTGCATAGGTACTTACATCACGTTCATGCCCCACCCATTTAATTGACTGCTTCTGTATTTTTATGTTTTGCTACATAATGTTATATTTTTTCAGAATTTCCTGGATCAAGGAATTTTTGTAGTTTTACCCCAAAAAGTTGTTAAAAAGAGGTATTTATTTCCAATCCAAGAACTTTCTTTGGTTATATTCCTTCAAATAGTGTGGTGGCTAGCCACCCAAACCATTCCCCCCCCTGGAAAGTTATAAAAAAAACCCTGATATAAAATACAAGCCTTAATGATGTATCATTACTATTATCTTGGCAACATTTTTTCCATATCAGCCACTGTGTAAGCCACCACAGCCCATACAGCAGTGCACAAGTCAAGATCATCGGCATTAAGTACTGTCATAGTATCACCATGACTGTGGTGAAAGTAGAAGTATTTATCATTCTGGTTGGATAAGCTGCCGCCTGGAACACCATTCTTAATCCACCCTTCAATATCCCCACCAACCCTATTAAAGGTTAACGCCGATGCATTAATTGGTTTAAGAAGGTCTAGCACTTCTTTCATTACTTCAATGGCCTCATCTGACCCCTTAAAGTCTAATCCCAAAGGCTTAAATGTACCAATATCTGACTCCATTACAAGGTCATAATTACTAATATTGACCTTGTGGGCATTGTAATACTGCATACCACCAATCAGGCCCTCTTCTTCTCCTGTCCACATCACGACACGTAGGGTCCGTTTGGGTCTGAGATTAAGTTGACGAATGACAGAAAGGGCCTGCCAAGATATGAATGCCCCTCCTCCATCATCCATGGCTCCTTGACCGACATCCCAGCTGTCCAGGTGACCACTGACCAACACAACCTTAAATATATAATATATTATCATAAATAAGGTGTGAGACTGGGAGGGATGGGTGGATGGATGGGTGGGTAGATGGATGGATGGATAGATAGATAGATATCTTTATTTAAACACAGTAACTCTATCAACAATAAGTTAAAAACCTAACCAATCATTGGTCTCCCTAGAGGCCGTAAATATATATGGATGGATGGATGGATGAAGGGGAGGGAGGGAGGGAGGGACAGGTGGACGGACTGGTGTTTCATTAGTTCATAATTTCTCTCTCTTACCTGTTCAGGATATTTACTACCAATAATCTCAGCCACTGTGTTTCTAGATGTGACAGGTGGTAAAGTCTTGGCTTCCATTTTGAGGTTTATGGTGATCTTTGTACCTCTGGCTGCCATCCTTCCTAACATCTCAGCATCTTCTATTGTAATACAGGCTGTTGGAATTTTCTTTACACCTACATAACAATGAAAACATGGCAACAAAAGCTTTTAAGTGCATAACACCAATCTGAGTATGCACCATGAAAATATCCATGAAAAATTTACTAAGTACTTAGAGTAATAGTATTTAGTTATCAGCTATTTAGTTAGTTATTGACTAACATGCATGAAACACACACAGAGACACAAAGATCACTAGAGGTATGTTGCTTTTGTTCCGTTCTGCCTGAATGATAGAGTGTTTTCTCTAATTTTTTTAAAATTTAGAGCAAGCTTTTAGGTATCACGTGACATTTCTTTTAGTCTAAATGTCTTTTTTTGGTGGACAACATTAATGACATTGACTGTATTTGTTAGGAATAAAGATAATTACATAATACTTTTTTGTATTTGTTTCATGGATATATTGACATACACTCTATTCTCTTGGCTGTTGAATGCATGACCAAACAAATTTATAAGTTTGAGTACTGTGTTTATGAGTTATAAAGGTTTATTCTTGTCATGCAATTGTTTATGATGTTAGAGGAGTTATACTTATGTTTAGTTATGTTAACATCTATAATCTCTGTCATTCCTCAGTCAAGTAATATAGGCACAATATATATAGGTTATCTGTTATAGTTGCCATTTATTGGCTTCATAAACTTTACCTTTCCTATAATCCTGCCATCCAGTGTGTGGACTATTAATAGAAAATGGAGTAACAGACCTCACAAGTGTGGCCACACCTCCAACGTCTGCTGTGTGCACAGCAGCAAAATCCCGATACAAAACAGTTTTCCCATAGGATACAAAATCCTCATTAAAAACCACTATTTTTCCTTTTGCCTGAAAAGTAAAGCAATTGATAACTTCTGAGTATGTAGTAAAATTAATGACATATTTGGGACTGTAAATGTTTTATCAGGAGAGGGGCTGGTGGTTTTCTGGAATCTGTCTATGAATATTTACCTGACCCCTCTCTACATCTATATATTTGCATTAGCCCCCAATACAACAAAACGTTTGGCTGAACCCCTCCCTTTGGACCAAATGTGTTTGGTTGTCCCCTTCCCAATAAATTCTAAGGGAACATCCATTTTCTTAATGGGGGGGGGGGGGTTGGAGGAATTACAGTTTATAGTGTATCAAAGTTTTCAGCTGCCCATATTAGCTTTCGTTTACAAATGTGACCTCCCTCCATTATGCAACTGATAAAACCATAATCCCTTAGAGATTAGTACAGAAAATCAAAGATGGTCCACTTCTTTCGCATGGGTAAAAATTAGTTGTACCAAGCCTTAATTCTCCACCCCCTCCCTGTTAAAAATGAATGCTCCCCAACAGGTTTTTAACACTCATAAATGATTAAATGCCCCAAACAGTTAAAGAAGAAAAAAAATTAAAATTCTCTATGATTTCGGCTTATATTCTTCCTTAACAAACCGTTATTTTTTGTTTTTTTGTTTGTTTGTTTGTTTTTTCAATATCACACGTGTAAGAATGAATGTTTATAATAATTACAAGCTGTTATAAAACAAATCAAAATACCCCGGAAATACCTCCTGAGCCCTTGCTTTTAATTCATCAAAGGATTTAACGACTAAAACGTCAGCAGTAATTCCTTCTGGAGGCGTTCCAACACTTGATCCAAGCCCTAAGATATTCATGGAATATTTTCTCGGCCTCAACATGGTAGCAGATTCATTTCCTCTAACCCAATGTGGAACTTTCACTTCCTCGCCATGGACATTTTCCAGCCCGTCTTTCTTCAGCACTTCCAGCATATAATCAATCGCGTTCTCGAGATTCTGCGATCCTGATATTCTACTGCCAAAAGTATCAGTAAAAGTTGCCAGTTTGTTGTATACTTGGTGTTTTCCTGGACCTGATGTTACGAATTTTATGATACTGTTCGCAACATCGCTGAAGCTTCGAGCATCACTTTTCATTTTCTCGAGCGTGTGCGATCTTGAGCGTCTTCCATTATCGATGGGGCTAGCAGTTGTGAGGACAAAAATGACTGTCAGAATGACATGACTTAAAATAATAAGCCTCAACATGTTTTTTCCTGGGCTTTTTTTTTTAACGTTGTCGTTGTCCACTTCGAAGTGGTGTCCAGAAGTATTTAGAACATTAAGCCACAGGAATCCCAAAAACTCGTAACGCTGAGTTCTCTTCAGGCTAAGTCTGTTTTAGTCTCCTACGCAGCCATTATTAGTGTCACTCAAATTACGTCTTATTTATAATTATTTGATTATTGATTAATCAAAATGACATGTTTTCAATCTCAAGCATAATCTAGAGCAGGTCATAAGGGGATGTTGTTCCTACATAAAAGAAAAGATTCAGCATTAACTTTTCAATTTACTATTATATGCTAATCCATTATTCATAAGATCATCAATCTCTCATGAGACAAGTGGATAAGGACATAATTTACGATCCTGAGTTTAAGCTAACCACTCCAGAAGGTCAATCACTATTCCAGCTACATGCTTCAACAAGACCTGAGGTCTAGGACATTCAAGGTCAGAAATAGTACATAATGGCATCATACGACCTTCAGGTGACTAGCATATGACTGAATGCACAAGACCTGGCTGAGGAACTAATACCTACAGGTTCCTAAATCTATACCAGTCATTAATGCATATCTCCAAATAATCGTAATCAATAAAATGCTGTCTGATTAAATATGGTCATGAAATTATTAAAATTTTGTCTCATAACAGTTTTTATTCATCAAACAAAACAAAATAAATATATTCAGCTTCATTCAAAGAGGAATTGTTGACAGCTTAAATTCCAGATTTAATGCCAAAGCAGTTCATCTACATCTACATCTACATTTATGGAGTTAGCAAAAAACTATATACAAAATGTACAGTTATCACGCTAACTTTAAAAATAAAAAATAGTTTTAAAAAATAAAATCTACCAATTCATTTGATTGGCTCACACTTAACAATCGGAAAGGAATGTTTGACTTGAGTGAGCAGCCATTAGTGAGGAGGGAAATCCGACCAAACACTAATAACAGCTGTGAAGGAGACTAAGTCTTTTTTTAGTTTCAAGTCTTTTTATCTCTTTGTTTGACTGCTTTATTGCATTTCAAACATTTGTACTGTAAGATTTTGTTTTTTTTTTCCCTGCAATTTTCTTAGCCATAAACTGTATTGATTTCAATAATCCTAAATCTTACTAATTCCAAAGTGTGCAAAAATGACCCCTAAGAGTTACCAGAGACCAAACTTTGTGCTTCAGCAACAACAGGCCCCAACTCTTTTAATTAAACAGTAAAAAACCAACCAGTTTCATCATTCAGTTACAGGGTGCGCTGGGATGCTACAAAATCTTTACCAAATGTCTGGAAGAATGTGTTTCACTTTTTTTGCATTTCTTTCACTGTCTTGCTACTGTATTTGGTTTTCATATTCCCCAGTTGGCCGTGTCCATTTTTTCTTTCTCAACACCTCAAATTTCAGTTTTTAAACTAGTAGTAGTTTCATCTTCCACGTACCAGTTCCAAGAAATCCATAAAGCAGTAGGTTTTTGTTTTTGTCTAAAAAGAAAGCATTTCTTCATCCTGCACTCTTCCTTCAGGACTAACACCAAGCAGAGAGCAAACCTGACATAAAAAATATTTAGTTAAAATTTCCTTGCCTCTACTATTACCTCAAATCCATGTGTGTGTTCGGGGGGAGGGTATTCATATATACATTGCCCACACTGGGATTTTCTGCTGGATAAGGATGTATGTTTTTTTTTGAAATTTTGGTTCTATACAAGGTATGGGCAGGTGTTATGGGTGGTGTAATGGTAAAACATTTACCTCTTACCACTGTGAGTCCAATGGGTCATTTTTGGAACATATCCCTATCATTATCAATGAACCACCCCTAGTAGCTCCTCTCCTAGGTTCTAAAACTCAAAAATACTTAACTCAGAAACTTTATGCTCCCCACCTCAAAAAACATATAAGATTTATTACAATTATGAATTTCTTTTTCATTTCTTTGAACACTGATTAGTTTGTATAATATTTCAACATGTTTAAAAGTAAGAAATTGAAATATAATTTCACTGACCTGTTTGAACTTTGCCCTCACTTTCTCAATGCAAGAAAATAGATTTTCATCTGTAGGATCTGTGATTGACAGCTGAGTGATTAAAGAGTTCAGATTCTGAAGCTGATTATGAATCCTATGAAGAAAGAAAACTATGAATCTTGACTAGAAATTAGATATCCCACTTGATGGAACATTATTTTTTCAGTGAACATTAGTAATTGTGTTGTCCTGTCTAATGTATGAAGATAATAAAATAAAATTAATAACAATAATAAAAATGACAATGATAATCATCATCACCAACATCATCATCATCACCATCATCATAATCACCATCACCATGCTCCATCATCACCATCATCATCATCATCATCATCATCTTGCTCACTAACATCATTATATTCAACACCATTATCAACATCTTTGATCATTTATGTCATCATCATCATCATCCATTATGTATAGCATCATTGTACATCATCATCATCATCATTCATTATTTATATCATCTTTAACAATGTCTTCCTCTTCCTGGTAGAGCCCACCTCCTTCTTAGTTGAAGATCCTTGTGAGCTTTGTGCTGTGCTTTGTGGGTGCTATACATAATGTCACTGCTGTCCTCATAGTTCTCATGTTTGCCATCATCATTCTCATTTATCAGCTAGAAGTCTTTAACTAACCTTGCACCTTTCTTGTCTGATTTATCAACGAGAAAAAGCCATGTTGAAACAAATCCAGCATAATATCCGATCTTGTGACAATAAATAAACGCACAAAAATGTCTTACAAAGTAGTCGACAAATTTTTCAAATTTTTTTGTACATCAAAACAATACCTCAGAGCCAATTTCCTTGCCTTTATCCATACCAAGACTTCGTCCAACTGAAAGACCTTTCCTACGACCAATTATCCAACCCTCATCATATCCATCTTTATGGCAGCTACGAGACAAAATAAAATTAGCTCAAACTTTGAGTCGAGAAACCTGTGGCTGACATTTTTTTCTTTGTAATACATTTACAGGATTCTGTCCCTGTTCCCTCATGTTAATGCACATATTTTTTTAACAGAAAATTTCAAATTCTTTTACCTTACATCGAACTATCAATTTGTTTTAACTTTACCTTTCTTCTAAAAATAATACAGATTCAAATGGATCGTCTTGGTCCGCCATGTTTGAAATTACCCATAATGCCTAGTAAGCCTGCTATTATCGCACTGAATGCCCTGCTTGTAAAAAGTATTTTTATTCTAGCTGTTTCGTTTCCATTTTACTTGATGATTTACGACCAGACTAATGGCACTTATATTAGAGACGTAATTGTCTCCCGGTTCAACAGCCTACAGGCATAGCGTACTGTTCTAATTACCCATCTGAGTGTAAAGTACATGGGGTAGAGGGTGTGTTTCATTTTTAATATAATGAATTTTTTGCCCCTCTAGATGCAGGATGCAAGAAATAACAAGGCTCTCCCCTCGATGGATATCCAAAAATATGCGCTCGTAAAATTTTGATTATACCTTTTCCCTTTTGAGGTACATAAAAAATGATAACCATCGCTTAATTTGCACTCCCTTTCCCCACTAATAGACTCTTTTCGAGTTCGCAAAATACGCTGTGTCCCCGGCTTGATTACAGACTCATTTGCTCAGTGTTAGCCTCATTTCAGTGTCAAAATATTCACAAATACCAACAGCAAAGTAAAGAATGCACAACTTAACACTTTGAAATTCCACGGACCTTCACTGAGGCGTGTGAATATTCTACACAAAAACGACGAGGCTAACCCTGAGCAACAGAGAACTCGATAACTCGAGTATATGATGTCAAGTAGGTCCCATCATAATTACTATTATATTATTGTTGTTCGTTATCATCATTATGTAGGTGGCATGCTGGTGTAATTTTCCTGGTTCTCACATTATTTCATTTCCCTACTCCCTGCTATACACACGCAATAATATACCGGCAAACACCGCTTTCCCATTTTGTGGTTCCCATTTTATTTCCCATTTCTTCCCTTTATTAACATTACTTCTATCTTTATTAGTCCCCTTCTTCAAACAATGATCTTTCCCAAAAAACTTCGATCTTGAACTCAGTTCGTAACTGGTTGGTAACATCTGCGAACAGTTCTGATTAGTTTGATTACACATGCATTTGAGTAACTGAGTGAGTAAGTGTAGCAGGATTTCGTTTTCTAGTTGTTGGGTTCAGTTGAATTTAACATCTGACAAAACTGAAAAATGTCAATTTTTAAATTCGAAAAAACTTTGAAGCGCATCTGTAAAAGAGAGTAAAGTTGTCGGAGTTAGGGTATTTTTTTAGGTTTTACATTTTTCATTCTCTTTGTCTCCCGCTCTTTGTCCCTTGTTCTCTCTTTTTATTGTTTCTTGCAGCTTGCATTACTTTTCAGTGTTTTGTAAAGTTTAACACCATTTTATGACTGCCTTTTGTACCAAAAGCGCGAATTTAAATTTTCCCAACACTTGATAACAATATCTTAACACTTGAATCTGAAAGTATATTAAAGTTTTAATTTGAAATGTTGATATGAAAATTCTTTCTTCCATGCAAGAATTATTTATTAAAAAGGTCCTGGTTTTCGAACCTAATAAAAGGATTACATTAAGGTTTAAAGTTAAATTGAAGGCCGAAATTTGCAAGTGAATTGTAATAAATCCACCTTAAAAGTTTCGGTAGGCGATTAGACTAGTGTCACAAGTATGTGGGATGAAAGTCCTTATATATAATATTTCCTGCTGTTGGTATAGAATAGTTAATTTGCAGTCATTGTTAAGAGAGTGAATTGCTGCATGACGTGGACAGCATTTAATGACAAAAGAAACGAACGAAAAATCGATCCCTTGTTAAGTAAATCCCTGAATTAACGACGGCTACGTGTTCGTTCAATTTCCAACATTTCTTTTAAGACAAGTCAAATCTTCTGAAGTAAATAAAAAAATATTAACAGAATTTTAGTAAGAATCTTATGATATTATTACTGTAGACGCTATGAGATTCAAGGAGAATTCACTTCCTGACTCGGGAATTTCACGTTGAATTTCACTCGAAAAACGATATCGCACGAGATGAGGAATTCCCTCATCCTCCAATGAATTTTCCTATAAAATGAGCCATTTTTCTGGTCAAGTTCCCCCATCGTTTTTCTCGCGAAATTCAACGAGGAACAATGAATTCTCCTATAGAAATTTGAACGAAGAAACATCGATTCTTGCAGTGTTTGTATCCCGGCCAGGCCTGCGCTAAACAAGGGCTGGTAACTTTTTCTGTTTCTTTGCAAACTCGAGAACATTCAGTTTGTCTTCGTATATCGCTCTATTGTAAGACTGTTTTGTTTTGGTTGGCTTCGGTTTCTTGCGCCTGTATGGAGGTATTATATTCGTATAGGCAAAGCTATAGGACCTTGAAATCATGTGTTCATGCATGAGGTTTCGAAACTCTCTCGTGAAGTCGTATTTTCGAGCGAGTTTGTCCGCTTTCGTCTCTTTTTCTTCCAGGGTAAGCTCACTTGTATTTGACAGCGAGGAACCAAGACGATAAAGCTCAAGTTCTGGACTGCTTCTTGCACTGACTGATAATGATAAGTCTATCTTTTCATTAACAACTTCCTCAACGTCTTTTCTCCTGGTTTTCTCTGACATTTCCACCCATTTTGTCATCTCTTCACTTTGCAGAGGAATCATTTCATAAGTGTTGCTATGACAACTACTGGTACTCGGGGCTGATGCAGAAGATATGCTTTTTTCACGAATTATATCAAAACGAAGTTGCTCTTCGTCTAATTTTAAATGTTGCAACTTTGATGTCAAGTCGATCAGACGACCATGTTGCTTTCCTGCTTTTATTGTTTTGGTTTTAATTTTATTTTTAAAACTCTTTTGAATTTTCTCACGACGGAGCTTTTCTTTTGTTGAAATTTTTTCCTCCAACAGCTTCACTTTTGATTGAATTTCACTCGTGGATCTTGCAAGTCGTTGCCTGTTTTCAAAGGGAGTGTATTCAGGGCTTGCTTTCCTATCGCTATCTTCTTTGATACTTGTTTTTGTCTTCTTCAATTCTTTCAACAGTTTACTTCTCTCGGATTTTAGCTTTTGAAACTCTGACTTCTTCTTCTTCCTCTTTTTCTTCTTCGTGTTTTGCATTTCAGGTTCATCATTCGGCATTGGTTCTTTAAGAAGTGCCGCGAGGTCTACAGGTTTTCTTTCTGTTTTCACAGCCGGCAACGAGTCTTCCTGGTGTTCGCTTGTTTCCTTCTGAACGCCAGTAAATCTCACTTGTTTAACATCGGACATTTCCGTTCTTTAGTCTTTAAAAACTGACAGTCATTAAACAAACAAAACCGACACCAAAAATCAGGAACATAATCTACAAAACTCACACTGCAGCGTAATGTTAAGTCTGACGCTACAATAGGAGCTTCGAATGTCGTAATAGTTGAAGAGTTGCTATAGTAATATATTCATAAATTTATAACGAAGTTTCGACGTCTTTTCTCTGTTTAATTCATTTGAAAAGAAATAAATATAGTCGCGAATGTCTATAATTTTGCCAAATTGCGCACGAATCAATCTCTTCAAGTTATTCTACGAGAGGACAACTCCGCTCGTTTTTCATCTAAAACAAAACTATAGATAAATGTCCTGAAAGCTGAAAAATAAAATTCAAGGGCTGTGAAGATGTATTTTTTGTGTAATACATATGAAAGGGAGCCATTTAGTTTTTTCATATATCGAGCAGGTGTATACGTTGAGCTCTATTAACATATTTGCTTAAAATACAATTCGTGTAAACACTATTATAAGTGCTTCAACGAAGTCCAGAAACGACACCTGTTATTTCTACCCATCCCCTCTTAAAAATGCGTACCAATATGAAGTGGATACTCAACGGGGAGATGATTCTAGTTGGATTTAAAATCGTCTTGAAGATATATTGACTGAAAACCTAATGCTTTACTCCTTATTATTGCCGTTACGTTTTTATCGCCTATAGCGGGATGAGTAACAACACACTCGTAAATTAATTTAAGGAATCTTCGAGTATTTCGCTAGGTGATAAAAATTTTATCATATTTAGTAGTTTTTACGCGCAGTTTTTGGTAGAAAGGGAAATGTTGCGGCCTACGGTAAAATGTGTTTTTACTTTTGAACAACAGGTGCCTTCGGCTAATATTAGATTCTGGACGGGATTGGATGACGCAGTTTTTTCTCGCTGTCTGATTGGTTATTCAACGACTGGAAGCCATTCAATAGATATGACTAGTTTCCCACTCACATAACAACCGGAATGTTTACCATTTACAGAAAATGGAAGATTCCAGAAATTCCGGCTGGAAAACTTATTTGTCATTTTGTTTCAAAATGAAAACTTGCTTCACCCATATAACAAACGATGCACCCTTCTAGATCGAATTGTTTAAAGAACAATGAAGAAAAAGATTAGAAAATGGATGACTCACAAGCAGTCTTCTTATGAAAATTTTTCCTTCTTGGGAAGTGAAGTATCATTTATTTTTCCCGGCCAACCTTTTTGTCCATTTTACCTATGATTTTACAACGTCAATTTAGCCGCCTGTAAGTACGCTTTTGTAATAAGAGCTAAAACTTGAAGCATGACCATTAAGGATGTCAAACAGCTAGAGTTATTCCAGCTAAAATGTGCCCACACAGGCTGTTTTCTTCCTGCTGCGTGTTATGAATACTGACAATCCTTCACCTACGGAAATAGCTGGCTTGGCATGTCGTTCAGTAAGCGACGCGGTCATGATTCATCGCCTGCAGGGTCGGAAGATTTTAAGATCTCTCATGTAACACGATTGTGCTCCAGGGTTGTTTTGCTCCTTTGTGTGTACCAAAGATTTCATGTAAAAAAGGGTTGCCCCTGGAGGTTAAATATCAGTGAGCATGACCACAACATGCAGCAAGCTCCTGCAGCATGGTCTTTCGTGTGTCAGTGCAAAATGACCCGGGAGCCTGCCCCTGGAGCCAAACCGTTAGTGTGCATATGGTCCTAAGTGTATCTGATCCCCTCGAGGCACTATGGGATATTATTCAAATCCCTTCGAAGAATTCCCCCTACCTCAAGTGAACAAACCTGCCAACTATCTTTGTTTTGCATTCCGCATTTTGTAAATTCTTCTCTTCCTTTTTTCTTGTTCTTTTTTCATGTTCTTTTTTCATGTTCTTCTTGTTCTTAGTTGTACTTCTTGTTCTTCTTGGAGGGTCCTTAAAATGGAGGGTGCCAATCTCATTTCCCAGCCCCATTGTTTTTTACAAATCCCACTCCCCAGCGTCCCGAATCCCTTTCCCCCGTGTTGCTTAAACACTATGTAAATACGCATGCGCCACAGATTTCTGAGGGAAAATAACACATCACTCAAATAAATCGCTTAAAATAGGTACTTTAAACAGTTTTCTGACGTTTCTCAAACTAAGAAAATTGGTTGAGCCTTGACTAGACATGCTAAGTCTTCCCAATTTGATATTTTTTCTCTCATTCCCAGTATCCTAAATTCCATCTTCCCCAGCCGGACAAAAATAGTTATAAATCCTAGTTCCCGTCTTACCCCCCCTCAGGACCCTCTTCTTGTGCTTGTTTTCCTTGTTTGTTGTTGCTCTTCTCCTCTCCTTCTTGTTGCAGTGGCGGACCCAGGATGTCTTGATAATAAATTCTTAATATATTAAATAATATTAAATTTAATAAAAATATTAAATCCATAGTTGACTGTAGATAGCTCATCTCAGGAGCGTGTGCACCTCCTGCACTGAAGTTCTAGTTCAGAGAGCAAGTTTAAAAGTCGGGGGGAGGGGTAGCTAAGTAAATCCTTACCGATCTATAATAAAGAATGTAGGTCATTCTCGTGAGTTACACTAGCAGTTTTGTCGCGGGCGACTTATGGCGATTTTACGGCGAGAGATCGAACATGCTCGAAATTTAGTGCAAACACGTTAGATTCTTGCCAACTCTTGCGATGTTCTTCGATCTTCTTAGTATCTTCTTGGATACTAAAATGACGTCATACTGTCAGATGATCACCCGCTGGTCCTTCAGTAGCCCGCGTTTCCGCCAAGAAGAAAAACTTTAATCGAAAAACCGGTCCAAAAAAAAAACCTTTCTTGAGGAAAAATGGCTTCAGGCGGAGGCAACTCAGACGAAGTAAACCCTTCTGACATCCCAGAAGAGCAAGAACGAGAAGTAGTCAATGACACAGAAGGAGTTTTTCGTACATTTGTGTACCGTCGTTTTCAAGACGAAAGCGAACGTGGAGACGATGAAGTTCAGTTTGATTCTGCTCGTTCAGACGCGCTAGAAGAACTACGATCCTTCAACGATGACCGACGACAGCACATCAACAGAATCGGACAACGTCTAGGAGAAGTGGGAGACGAGATCGACGCTAAATATAGAGACCAATTCCACGAGATGATCGATTCTTTATCACTGACTTCAGACACAGCGTACGAAACGTTCGCCAGGGTTGCTCGAAGGTTGTTTCGTTCTGGTATAAACTGGGGTCGAATCATTGCCCTTTTGTGTTTTGGTTATGAAATAGCAATTACTGTTATTCGTAGAGGCTTCAGTGGGAGCTTTTTAAGGAGAATAATAAGGTTTATAGTGGATTTTATCTTTCGCGAGAGGATTGCGCGCTGGATAGCACAACATGGAGGATGGGTGAGTCGATTAGTGAAAATATTTTCACTTGGTGCTTTACTTTCGTAAATTATATTATTATTTAGCACTGTTTTGTTCTCGATGCTTTTAGCTGTAGTCTTGTCTTTGTCAATTAATGACCCGATGTAAATTATCGCGGCTACCGATTACTCCATTATGCATCCTTTATGTATTCTTTATATATCATGTCGAGACATCTCATTCAAGTCTTTTCTCGTCTATTTACATCTACAAATAAATATACAATATCCTTTAGAATAGCACAGAATACTGTTTATTGAACTCCCAACACTGAAATATGATATTGAAGTTATTTTTGGGATTTTAGTATGAATTAAAAATGGAATTTGTCTTTTATGGTAAAGCTAAGTCAGTTTGACCTATTTTTCTATTTCTCTATTTTCACCTTCCTGTAAAATCTTTTGTCGTCTTCTTTAAAAAATTCGCAGCATTGTTTTAAAAAAATCTATATACCAGCAAGCTGCTGATGTATGTTTAAGCCTGGTTCTCACTAGCGACGCAAGCATAAGCACATGCAACATACGCAGACTCAGTAGGGTACTGCTCATTAATGGTGCTTGTCTTTTCTCACACCTCCGTGATAAATGCAGTACTGAGTCTGCGTATGTTGCTTGCACTTATGCTTGCATCACTAGTGAGAACCGGGCTTTATTTGTCTTGTTTTTTTTTGGTGGGGGTATGGTAGGTTAGAAAAAAGGGTGCATTCTGGTCTAGCTTAGGGTGTACACAATTTTTCAGAATTTTAAAATACCTCATTACAAGTGCTAGTATCTACAAAAAAATGTGTTAAAATATTAATTTGTTACATTGCATGCTTACAATACAGCATAACTACTAGTCATACTTATCAGTAAGGAAATTGAGACCTAGCTTTTGTTCTTAAAAAGGAATCTGAATGTGCCAATGAAGTGATGAGATTTAAGAGGGAGTATTTTAGCAAGACTTCGAATTTAGCTGATTGAAGTCGAATGAGAAATATACTTCGTGGATTCATCAATTTGATTGATCACTGAGTTGTTTTCTGTAAAATTGTGTGCAGTAGCCAATTCTTTGCACCATAATTAGAAGAAACTCACGAGACAGTTCCCATGGCTAACGATTTTACAGTGTAATTTTGTCTCGCAAAATGTTTGGAATAGAACTTTACACAAAAACTGGTTTGACAGGTTTTTCAAAACCACTACCAAGCAAAACTATGCATATTTCCTTATATGGAGTGTAATCTAGTCAAACCTGTTTAGAACAAAAGAAATGATGCACTTCCGTAACAAACTAAAACTCCTCTATGTTTGCCAACATCATTGGCAATAACTTAACTAGATGATACTTAATAATGAAGTACATTAAACAGTACAAAACTACATTAAACAGTACAAAACTACATTAAACAGTACAAAACTACAGAAAAAAAGAAGAAAAATTAATCTAAAAGAGGTTTCAGTTCTTTATGTAGAAGCATGAAGAACCACTAAGCTGACTTGACAAAAGTAAATTGAGTAGGCTTTCCTTAATTCATTAATAAAATAATGACAATACGTGAGAAAACAATATCCCATGATAGACTAGTCTATTGGAGATGTTCTCTTCCTGTTCAAAATTCCTAAAAACTTCCAAGCCTCCTTATTTCAGTTTCCTTAATTCAGTTTTTATGTCTCGCCTTTTGTACACTGACTGTATTCACCATTTGTGATTCAATGATTAGACCAAATTGCTTTCACTAAATTGACAAAATTGACTATTCACAAATTTGTACAAATTTGTGCAATTTTGTTTTACTAATGTTTCATGGATATATTGTTTGCACTCTAGTGAACAATATAACCAAAATTTAATGTGCACTCTATCTAATTTGTTCAAGTATAGGTAAAACAGATTATTGTCCATTCATTGGGGGCAGTGGGATTCATAAGGCACTAGAAATGCAAAATCTGACCTCCCTATTTTTAGTTGTAAACAAATTGGTCCCTCTGTTTAAAAAAGAAATTTTAGACTTCCTTCTCATAACTCTGAATTTTTTTAAACTCTCTTTTCACCCCTTATATTTTTTTCTGCTTTTTTTTCCTTCACCATTAAAAATCACTCTATCTAAACAACTTGAGATTAAACATTTTAAGTAAACGATTAAATTTTTAATTCTAAACATGTTTCGGCATGACGTTAGCCATCTTCAGTAGGGACTGAGATAATTTTACAATTTACGATATAAATACTAAAGATTATGCTAATTACAATTATGACTTGTAATTAGCTTGAGATTACTTTTATACAAACTTGGCTGCATCTTGTTTTTTCAACTCATTTCTCAGTGTTTGAATACCCAATGAACAACTTCTTTTTGTGTTTGATTTATTACTTCAAAAGTGAGATCCAGATCTGGTTTTTTCTTCCTTGTAAAGAAAAAAAATTCTGCATCAAATGACTTCATTTTAATTTCGTAATGGGTTGCCTCCAAGTAATAATTTTTCTTGACCTTATTTTTTCAGGTATCTGTCTTGGACTTTCGCCTTTCTGAGCCAAGCTGGTACATCGTAGGAACTGTAGTCATCATTGGTATTGTCTCAGTATGGGCTGCTCGAAGACTAAATAAATAAGACAGAACTTTTGTACCAACTGCTTAGATTTTTCAAAATTAATGATTTTCAGTGTGCTGTTTGTACATAATAAGGAACTAAAATAACTAAGGTTTAATAATGAATTAGTAAGACTAGTTGTCCAGCAAGGCTATAAGGATTATATTTATTTATTATTCTTTTCTTGTGTATTCATAACTAAGAATCTCTGAATCTGGTTTTCTGGCTATGCACCTATTTTATTGCATGAAATGTTTGCAACATGTTAATTATGTGATTTTATGAGTACACACATACACATTTCATGAATTTTCAATAATCACTTTAAGTTTTTAAAGTTTTATGACACTTATTTTTCCTAACTTTACACTTTATTTCAAATTTTTTTAAAACTATTGAGTGAAATTCACAAAATTAAAGTGTTGCAAAAAATTCATGTCATGTTTTCACAAATTTTTGGAAATCCAAGAATGCAAGAAATGTAGTTTTCATATTTATGATAATTATCATGGATGAATTGAAATACCAATATTTATTTTTTTCCAGTCCGGAATCCTAGTGAATTGTGTGCACTTATTGGTTGTTAGGTGGTCCGTTTTTTTTCTCAGTATGGACCAGCTCATCCAGACTGCTCACAGTTACATGGGCTTAGAAGGGATTCTGAACCGGGAAAAATAAAAACCTTATTAAACGGCTTAGGTCAGTCCATATTGAGAAAATATTGGCCCTTGGTCTTGAAAACAGACCGAAGCCTGTGGCCTTGGTCCGTTTTCAAAACCTTGGGCAAATATTTTCTCAATATGGACCCCCAGCTCTAAAGCATATCTTCACATGTGAAGATGTCACTTTGACATCTAGATAAACAAACTCAATTCATTTTTGAATTTGTAAAGAGTATTTCATAGATGGTTAGGGACTGGTCATTATTTATAAAAGGGGAGGGAGAAATCAGGGGGGTCAGGTGTATTTTTAGATGTCAGGGGGGGTGGGTCATGATTAAAATAAGGTCTTACCATAAATGTTGTCCAGGACACTGATGAGGAAAGTGACAGTGACAATAACCTTGTACTGTGTGACAGTGACACCAGCAGTCAGAGTAAAGGTGAAAGTGATGAAGATTCTCCAGTGTACGGAAGTGTACAGGTGATGACATATACAGGGAGCGTGTGTGTGAAGTGGATGGGGGTCATAGCTTAATTTTTTAAAGGGGTAGAAAATAAAATTTTTGCCAATTATTTTTTTTCTGTAGTTCTGCCCACTTCATAAATAATGACCAGTCTCTTACATGGCTGCTTGGAGATACAAAATTCATCTTCTAATGTTAAGGATCTTGCGTGCCGATTGCACCCGCTTGTGAAAGATAAATTTGTAACTGTGCGGCCATGTTATATCCTCTCTTTCTTTCTTTTTTTTCATGTGAAATTAGCACAATTATGTAAATTCTGACAAATTGAACAAGAAGATCAATCATCAAGTTCCCAATATTTAAAATAGGTGTATACAACTATTTCAAAAAAAAGGTTGTCAGTTGTACATGTGAAATCTGAAATGTAGGATTGAGAGGAATTGAAGGCATGAGCTGTAAATTGATTTTCAAAATAATTTTTATTTTCAAATGAGTTTTAACTTTTAGTATTTTTTATCAGTAAATAGCTTTGTATACCACCTTTAACTGATGACCTGTGATGGCAAACTATTTGGCTCAGATTTTCAGATTACTGACCAACAACCTTGGAAATAGGTCTATCCTTAGGGAGTTGACATATCACCTTTTGCACTTCTTTGTAATGGAACGATACTAATGTCAGACCACCCAATGTTTTGGGCCACTGATTTTCACAATTCTGTGCTGCAACAGAATTTTTCTAATTGAGCATTTTCTAGACATACATCAAAGGTAAATATTAATTATAAAGAGAAAAATAACCATCACTGGCAGGAATTGAACCTCACATCTCTGGTTGACTAGTCAGATGTGTTGACCATTACACCACAAGGACCAACCATGCTGGCAAAGCAGCTGGAGGACATGTAGTGTATGTGACAACTGGGGGAATCTCAGAGCACTATTTTTCTCTATATTAGATTCCCACCAAGGGCTTAATGTTATTTTTCTCTTTGTACTTTCTGTCTATAACACACCAAACACAATTACATAAGTTAGAGTGATGGCACTCACTTAACCCATGAAATAGTTATTAGTCTAATAGAGGTTAGTAGACACTAATTCCATTGTTTTCTTTTGTGTCTATTTGTCTAAAACCAGTCACAAACAATACATAATTTCATTTACTTTTTGCAAAACCAGTATAGGTGGATTTCATACGAGTGGGAAAGCTATGGTACTAGCTTACAGCACATAGACTTTATGGCTTCCCATTGTTTTGGTGTTAATCATCCCATTGCAAAGCATAGTTAGGGACCATTCATTTTTTATCAGGAGGGGGTAGCTGGTGGTTTTGTGGGGGGGTTACCTGAAAAATTTGGCTATGAAAGGGGGGGCATAGAAAAATGTGATATGTTAGAGGGGGGTCATGCAAAACATGGACAAAATGAGGGGGGCAAGTTAAAATTTTATAGAGTAATAGGGGGCAGCTACACAATTTTTAGCAAAAATTCCAAAAACAACCAGTCCCCTCCCAATAAAAAATGAATGGTTTCTTATATGACTATGGTAAAGTATGGTACTTAGTCTGCTACAAAAATTTGCCGTATGGTTAATTCCCACTGATTCAAAATCTGCCCCACTAAGTTTACATCAACAATGTTAATCTTGGGATACACCTCAGCTTGCTATACTGTTACTCTACTATTGTGCTTCCATACATATTTACCACATTTTTCCTTCTCTTGGAGTCTGTTTTTGAACTTATTTGGTCACCAGAAGAAAATTTATAAAAAATCCCAGTATTTACAATGAAAGTTAGGCAGTAGCTCTTAGGTATAATTGATAATGAATTTTGTAACTAAATAAGAATAATTAGATAAAGCTGTAAATGTTATTGATTGTTGGGTAGTCTGTGTTGTTAATAATATAATAGTACCCATAATGCCATGTTGACCTTGGGTTCTGGAAGACAATAGGACATTTGCACTATGGCATCATTGACCTCTACTACCAGAATCCCTTGTGTACTTTCTTTTGTTTAACTAATTAGCACCAATTGTCTTGCTATTCTCATGAGGAAATACAAATTTGAATATGAAAGAAAATACGCGAAGCATTCTGGTAGTAGTGTATCAAGTGACGCCATCATGCAAATGTCCTATTACTACAGGCTTTAATTATGCAGCAGCCATGTTTATTTCCAAGAGAATGAAAACCTCTGTTCATGCCGAGGTAAACTTGCTCTGAAGTGTTCAAATAGGCCTTGTTCACTTGGGTATAATTATGTTTTCCCATTACAGACCTCTTGGGAATAAGATTCTTTGTCTAAGATTTATCTTAATTTTCTGAAAAACTAAAAAAGAAAAAATGCCTCTACTCAAGAGTTGGAGTTCCCATTAAACAGAGAAAAAACCCCAAATGAATGATGTGTGACCTCTAATGGGCAAACAAGGAATAAGATCCACCAACATGGCAGCCAGATGATTAAAGCCCACTTTGTCATCCTCTCTATGTGTACAAATACATGTTATTAAATGGCTGGGAGGTCCGTATTGAGAAAATATTTGCCCTTGAAAATGGACCAAGTGAGGCCACAGGCTGAGGTCAGTTTTCAAAAATGAGGGCAAATATTTTTTCCATGCGGACCAATTAAAGCTGTTTAATAATGTTTTTATTTTTTCCCAGTTTCATGTAACTGTGAGTGATCCAGATGAGCTGGTCCATACTGAGAAAAAAACAGACCGGCTAACAACCAGTCAGTGTGCGCAATTCACTAGGATTCCGCTGGATTCCACTGTTTTACAAATAAAAGAAAATGAAGTAAAATTTCTGTGATATTGTATAGAGTTTTCTCACCCCACATACATATTTGTTTCCATAATAAAAATCTTTGTTAGTTATTTTTCCTGGTTAAACTTGTTCTGAAGTGCTTGAATGTAAAGCTTGCCAGGCAAAAATGTATTTTTTGTCAACATGGCTGCCCCTAAAAAAAGATCTGTTGCTTGGTTTTAAAATATCATCAAGCTGATAAACCCATTATATCCATGTACCACTTTAAGTCTTCAACTTTTGAGTGTAGAATTCCTATTTTGGATTTTTTTGGAGGTTGGAAGGAACTATAAAGAATAATCTAATTCCCCAGGGGGTGGAGGTGTGAACCTAATGCTCTAGCTTTACCTCCCCCACCCCCCAGCCCAGGCCCCAAGGTCTGCCTTCCCCCCCAGCCCAGGCCCCAAGGTCTGCCTCCCCCCCCAGCCCGGGCCCCAAGGTCTTGCTCAAAAGATGATATCATTGTACCACAATGATATCATCTTATGTACTTGTAGAGTACAGTGCCAAATAAACATTGTATTGTATTGTACCATGTGTCATGTCTTACATAAAGTAAAACATTTATTCTAGAGATATTTGGCATAACTGAGCAAGTAAATTAAAAGCAGACCCTATTTCACTTAAAAATAATTAAAACTTTACCCTTCCATACGGATAACAGGGGATCTACCAGCTGAGAGGCATAAGCCATGAATTTCTTTAAGGTGATTCTCTGGGTGAAGGGGATTCCCCTGCAAAAGATTTATGGAGATCTTATGTGTGAAGGGGATTCCCCTCTTAAGGCTTCTAAAGATTCTTTGGGTGGCAAGAAATTTGTTAAAATATTTCTCACTTGTGAGAGATCTCATCTACATTTGAAGATAAAATTCATATCTCTGCACACCCGTGTAATATCCTCTATATATTGTATATGATAGACCATTTTACAGTTCTCTTTGCTCAACTGCAGCCTCGATAGTGTGTAATTTATTCTTTAAAAATTGACCACAGCTTGTGAAATTCTTGAGTGCTTCAATTGTTCATCAATGTGAAATGCCTTAAATTATAACGGGCTGTAGTCAAATTCTAAAGAATAAATTACAAGGCCAAAAACAGAAACAAGGCTGGAGTTGAGCCGAAGAGAACTGTAAAATGGTCTATTAATGCACATATCTAGGTTGGCTGACATAAGGAAGCAAGTTTCAGAAAAAGTTTGGTTCCTACAACTTGTTGCAAAAAATTAGAAAAGACTTAACCATCAACATATAGTGTGGTTCCACTAAACCAATGGAGTAGAAATATGTTTGGACGTTTCCCATAACCTCATAACCTCATGCATGCCAAATAAACCTTTACTTCAACAATTTGTATGCTCCCAATGTTAGCACTTGTCATTTTTGTTTCGTTATTTTTGTTTCACAGCTAAGTAAGAATTGGTGTTAGCATATAATTATCAATGAAATACCTATTCTTCAAAACATTGATATCTTCACATGTGAAAATAACACTACCATGGATTGTACCTTTTACAATAACCAATAAAAGGAAATCTGTAACACTGTGAAAAAAGAGAAATATACTTAACTTGACTGATGCTTCGAGCTTTTGCCCTTCGTCTGAGTAAAAGAGTAAAGTAAAGGCAAGAGTTGGTGTAAATAGAAGCGGGAAAGTTAATTAACCAATCAGAAAGTGAGAGGAGAAAAGAACCAATAGCTTTTAGAGAAAGAAAACCTATTAAAACCTATTATTTCTCTTTTTTCACAGTGTTAAAGATTTCCTTTTATTAGTTATTATATTCATTACATACTGATGCAGTCTACTAGTTTACTTGCTAGTTTCCATTTACGTATCTTTTACAGGTGAATAAAACACCATTTGAAAGCAATAAGATTAGTTCATCGATAATTATACACCAAATGCCAATATGGCTTCCAATTAGAATTGCTATTGTTCTGGACTCACTAGCCTCATGTTCAAGTGGAAATACAAAAGCGTTTTCACATGTATGAGAGGCTAGTGAGTTCAGAACAATAGCAATTCTAATTGGATGCCATATTGGCATTTGGTGTATATATTAAACAGAATATTACCTAAAATTCATATCCCTGCATACCCACGTAATATCCTCTATATCTCCGAAGAGTGCAGGAAAAGATTATTACTCTTTTTTACAAATAAAATTATGCCTATGAAGCTCCTTGTTGTTATAGTGATGGCCTATATTGAGAATCAATATACTTCCACAGATAATAACCAAAAATTGCCATAGCAACACTAGTAACAGCTGATGCTACCAAGTTAACTGTATGATTGTGCATTAGTGGCAATCCTGAAATGTGTTTAGTGTTTGAAGAAGGCTTGTTGACAACTTTCTTTTTGATTGGACAGTATCCTGAGTATTGTACTGTTGCACCTAGTATCGAGTCTACGACGGAGCCCACAAAGCCACCAGCACAACCAATAACAATGAGAGGCCACTGTTGTGGGTACCCTGTGGTTTTTCCTCGGAAGAACATAGATGTAATCAATACTACATAGTAAGCAATGCCAACAAGAAGGCCACCAGTGACACTAGCAAGTAACCCAATGAAAGTGACTCCACCATTTGTACCAATAGGAACTTTGCGAAAGGTTGTTATCAAGCGTGGGGCATTACTTGGAAATGCTGTGCCAATTTCTGAAGACCAGGTATCACCACAGCTACAAGCAACAGCACCTAGTATTGCAATTGCGAACAGAGAAGCATCAAAGTCCCTTGCATAGTCAATAGGCCTTTCACCACAGCCATTGTCTAGAAAATATATGGTTGCTAGGAGACAAGCTACTCCTCCATTACAAATCACTTGAATCCAATTACGTTGACCCCCTACATGTAAATAAAAAACTATTAGGCCAGAAATAGGGGTTATTGATCAATCGTGAGGTCAAGATGGGGGAGAATGGTTGAGTTTACTTTTTTTTATGTTTGTATAGACCGAGCCTGTAGAGTGAGGTCCATACACTCGAAAAAAGAATGAGACCTATATCTTCTCATCCAGACCTCATACTTAGTCGTTAAATGGTTTATTGTAGGCATTGCAAACAAAATTATTGAAAGCAGTCTAACTTTTCCAGAGAGGTGGACAAAAAAAATGATACCTCTCAGTAACCAATCAAATTCTTCTATTTCATCCAGACCACCTTGTTGATAATAATAAGAAAGGTTTTAATGGGTTTGATTTTCTTAGATTTTTTTCATTTTAGAAAGTTCTAAATTAAATTTGTTACTGGTAATTACATTTCAGCAAGTAAAACATATATATAGTTTAACAAAATTAGACCAAGCTTTTCTGTTGAAGCCTACACAGCTGTGTTCAGCCATCCCCCTGTGGGAAAATATTTGTTGTGCTTTGTAGAGGGTAGGGTGAGAAGCATTTATAACAACAGCTATCAACTTCATGCAACTCAAAAACAAGTAAAAAACATCAAGAAATATATTAATAAATCTTAGCGATGGAAAGTAGAAGGAAAAAATCATTCTTATCTAAATTTGTATCTATATTTCATGTGATATTCAAAATAAATAGATAAAATTTTGTTTAGACCAGAATAATCCCCAAGAGCCAAAAACGTGACTTTCAGCATGATATTACAGATAAAACTTGTTCAAACTAACAAATATAACCTGTTTTAAAATCATGTCACTTTGAAATCTAGCCTTTGGACTTGGCCCTTTCAAGGCGTTGGTAGCATCTCCCAAAGCAACAATGTAAAATTTCTATCTGTATTTTATCTGGCCTTAATAGACGTAGGCTAAATTAATGAAATTTTTATACAACAACTGTCTTTTGATAGTACTCTCTATGTGGCACATAAATTCAAACAGCAAAAATAATTTTAAAAACACATTAAGTTATAGTCTAAACAGTGAACTTTGACCTTCATAGTTAGCTACACTAAAGTACGTTAACAGATTAAATTGAAATAAAAAACGAAAAATCTACCAATATAATCGTTTAAGAAAGGAATATTAATCCTAAAGAAAACATAACAAAAGCATTTTGCCTTGAATAACTAAAACATTAAAAATTAAAACGTTGAGTCTGGGTTTGTTGATCGCAAATTTTCGTCTTACCTTCTTTGAAATCTTCCTCGATCTCTCGTTTTACCTCAGATCTGAACTTTGTAAGCTTGGAAGAACTTAGGAAAAACACCAGCAGAGACGAGAAAAAGCATAGATTAGTTAAAGTTAATATGAATCCAACAAGAAAAGCTGCAATGGCTCCTGAGACATCGAGAGACTTGTTCTTCACAGCTCGACGAACGATCAAACAACACGAGCCAAAAGCAAAACCACTGCGAACAAGCAGATTAACATTCATTCTTGTTCAATGATTGGAGGCGTTTCTGCAAGAATAACACCTTTTTTAACAATCAACAAATAAAAACAATTTTTAAAATGATTTTCCATGGTTTATACCTGATCCAGACTCGTGGAGCCACCACAGGAAGCCCATATAAACGCATCGATAAACTATTTGACAGTGCGAAACAAAAAACCAATGGGCCCAGAAATATTTCAGAAATGTTTCTCGACCAATTAGAAAGGTAGTGGTTATTTTTGTGGTTAAATAGCAATTTCTTCTTGGCTAAAAACAGTAGAAACATTCCTGAAATATTTCTAGTTGCCCACAGTTTTTTGATTCGCACTGTGAGTAAGCAATTCCTAAGAACATCCTAATAATGTTCAGTCTTGAATCGAGTAAAGTATTTTTTTGACAAAAAGATTAAAACTTTAAGGTTTAAAAATCTTAAAAAATATAAAAGAAAAGAAATTGATAACAAGCGATTGTTTGGGTTCCCTGTGGTCTCCCGCGGTAAAGATGTCAGCCGCCTTTCCCATTAGTCCGCCATTTTGAACATTGTTTTGAAAAAGAAAAAAAAAACAAACAACGACATTTTATTTATTTTTCATTCATTTATCGCATTTCTAACGTATTTTCAACACCAAAACACCATGTAAGACATATTTTTCACGCTTCTGAAGGGCCATGGCTGATAATACAGACGAAGGAACCTCTTTTTCAGACGATTATTTGGACGATTCATTTGCAAGTGTTGGCAACTCAACAAGATCTTTGCTCTCGCCGATTTTGAATGAAAAACTACAAATTCGCTCCTCAACACCACAAAAAGAGAACCATATAGAGAATAAGAGAGACGATGAAGATTCGTATGACCCGGAGAAATCAAAGAATATGGTGTTAACGAGTATCAGTTTGCACAATAGAAGTAAACATAGTTCCTTATTTTCTCATAATGCTTCTGATAGCAAGATGAGTATGGGATACACTTCTTCAAGTTTTGATAGTAGTTTAAGAAGTCAGGAGGAAGGAATGGAAAAGCAGTTATCTCCATGGGAGAAATGGCTGATCAGGAAGACTTGCCAAGAACGGGAAGAAATGGAGAAAAGAAAGATTGAAAAGTGGAAGAAAAAACGAGAATTGATGGAAAAGAAGAAGAAGGAAGAAGAAAAAAGGAAAGCTGTTGAAGAAAAAGTAGAAAAATGGAATGCTGAGAAAGATGAAAAGGAAAAACAAAAGAGAGAAAAGAAGAAAGAGGAAATAGAGGAAAAACGAAGATTAGAAATGCAAAAACAACAGGAAATTGAAGAGAAGTCTGCCATTGTGTACAAAAAATGGCTGAAAGAGAAAAAGGCAAAGGAACAGGAGGCCAAGAAAGTAAAAGAAATTGAAGAGATGAAAAAGAAAGAGAAGGACGTGGAAAAAAGATTAAAAAGTGAACAAGCATTTGAAGAATGGCTTCAAAAATCTAAAAAACAGCCCAAGACAGATTGTAATAGTTATGGTTATGCTAGAGGAGTATTGAAGAGCTATTATGACTGGGCATCATACCCTATGCCAACCTACATCAACCCAATACCATGGGTGCAACCAGTATCTAAGAAAAACAAAGAAGGCAGACGACAAAGAAAGAAAGAACTGCAGCCAGTTTCTCCACCATTATTATTTAGAGATTATGAAAAAAGAACAAAAAAGACTGCTGCTTGAGCCAAAGAAAAGGATTCTTAAGTTCAAATTGCATCACTCAGTTTTCGTTGTCACTAACACAAACATATCTTTCTGGCAAAACTTATTTAATGATTATCGATTTTTATAATTATCAATGAAATACCTATATTTTTCCTTTTCAAAAAATTGATATCTTCACATGTGAAAATAACATGTTACTTCACATGTGAAAACACCACCACCATGGTTTGTACCTTTTACAGGCAAATAAAAAGCTATTTGAAAGTAATAAGGTTTGTTCATCGATAATTATATATCAAACAAAATATTACATAGGCACTTGAAGATATGAATTTTATCTTCTCATGTTGAAAGTCTCTCATGTATTTGCTGTGCTTGCTCACAAGGGATCATTTCGTCACTCAAAGATAAAATTCATATCTCTGCATGCTCATCTAACATTCTCTATTATATCCACATCCACTGGATATGAGCAATCGTACGCTCTGATTGGTTCCTCTACTACTAGGAAATCAGCTCATATCCTGTGAGTAGAGAAGTAAACGAAATGGCGGAGCATTTTGGTGACGTTATTTTATTTTTTAAACTTGGAAAATAATTAAAATTCTCACATATATTTCTCACAATCTAGTGGATGTGGATAGCGTGCCTCATTGGCTATGAGCTCATGCATGACTCAATTTTGTGGAATAACTTAAATATTTATTTGTAATATGCTACTAATGTTCATTCTCAAGCAAACTGTAAGAAGCAATAATGATGGAAAATATTCTTGTTTTAAAAAAAGAAATTAGAGTAGAGAAGGTTTTATAAAACTGTGAAAACCTTAAAGTACAGATTACTATGCTATCCTGTTTCTGTAACAGAAGAACATTCTGATTGGATATTCAGTAAACTGACATTTTGAAATCCAGAGTCCAGCAGGTGTTGTCAATTCTGTGTCATCATATGAAAAAAAAAAAAAAAAAGAAAGAAAAATTCCAACAGAAGACTTCAATGCTTTTGTACTTTTTTAAATAATGACAAGAAACAAGTTGCTATCCTCATCTTCATCTGTCTGTACTGATTTGTCTACCATTATTTTGGTTGGCTTTTCTTGATTCAATGAATAATTTCTTTTATTTGCCTGAATTAAAGCACGTGCTTTCCTGTTCTGCAATAGAAAAAGAGAATTGAAAGGGATTCGTCTATTTCCAGGGACAGATCCAGGATTAAGAAAAATGGACTTGCACTAGCAGGTCACGTGACCACAACCCCCTTAAATCAAGCACCAGTGGAAAAATGAACTCAAGAAATGAAAAGAGCATCTTGATGTTAGTAAAAAGGTGAAGGTTCAGCTCAAAATGTTTGACACAAGATATTGCATGAAATTGGATGGAAGCGTGCATTTCTTTGATAAAAAATAGCCAATCAGCATGCAAGATATATGTAAAACATGCGTTCATTTCTCTCTCTCTCTCTCTTTTTTTCAAAATCTTCCAGAAGTACAGAACAACAGTTTTGATGACCACGATAACCAATATTAGGAAATTTGTAACCGTGAAAAAAGAGAAATATACTTAACTATACTGACGTTTCGAGCTTTCACCCTTCGTCGGAGTAGAGTTAAGTAAGCTTATATTTCAACCAATAGAAGGAAATCTGTAACACCGTGAAAAAAAGAAGAAAAAACATAACCTTACTGACGTTTCGAGCTTTCGCCCTTCGTCGTAGTAAAAGAGTAAAGTACAACACCGACGCAGCCTATACTAGTTTACTTGCTAGTTTCCATTTGTATTTCAGATATTACTGCGACCGCTAGAGAAGAATGGCGAACATCAAGACCCTACAGAACACACTCCACAACGAAATGGTAAGTTTTTTAACTCCTTTTCCTTATCGTACTAGCAGCCTTGCTCACTCTCTTCTCACTCATTCTTCGTAAAACTCGTTTTGTCAGTCACAATTCATTTCATCGGCCGTTGTGGTGTTTGTAATTACTGGCTCTAATTGTGATCGTAAGTCTAAAGAGATGCGCCTCATTCACTTATTGGGTACTCAACAGCCCAATGGTATGAATGAGCGGTTTTCTTTCTCTTAAAGCTATTGGTTCTTTTCTCCTCTCACTTTCTGATTGGTTATTTAACTTTCCCGCCTCTATACCTACTCTTGCCCGTACTTCACTCTTTTACTCCGACGAAGGGCGAAAGCTTGAAACGTCAGTAAAGTTAAGTATATTTATCTTCTTTTTTTCACGATGTTACAGATTTCCTTTTAATGGTTATTGTATTCATTACACACCGACGCAGCCTATACTAGTTTACTCGCTAGTTTCCATTTATAGTTTTGATGACTGCTTACTGTATAAAAACTTACCTTGTATAACAGAAGGAGCTCTCTTATGTAATCGTGACGGGAATGTTTTTTCTCAGTCTTGCCTTGTATTGGATAACAGTTGTGTCCTTGTCGTCGTAATTTTGGAATCTTAGCAATGTTTTCTGAAACGTCCTTGAGTAAAAAGACGGTAAAAGGGATGTTTCGCATCAAACACGGAACAAATTTTAAAGCTTGAGAGAAAGAGAAAAAACATATCGCGTGACCATTTTCATGCGTTCTTTTTTCATTTTCAACTTTATCTACGATGGGCTCCCTGTGACTAAAGAAAACCTTCTACTATAATTTGATTAGCTTATTCCGTCGTCTTTCCGGAATTCAACAGAGGACTCCTGGAACTCGAGCCACACAGAATTGTTGGGTTGAATTTAGGGACAAGATCAAAAAGTGTCGCCATTTTGCATTGGGTATTGATAGGAACAAGATAGAGTTCATGTGCAGTCTTTCTAGGCGTCTCAACCAATCATTATACAGAACATGTTTTTTTGTTACCTTCCAATCAGATGCGTCGTCTACTAGTCTCCAGACTCCTGTCTCGTCGCTTGGTTTTGGAGGAGCCCTGGGTAAGATATCTCTCCAGTCCTTCTCACACCTGCCTTCATATTCGGTACATCTTCTAGAGAAATGATCATTCATTAAAGAAATTGAAATATACAGTTTTAAAGTGCCCTTAATGCCTACAACCATATTTTGAAAATCCATTCTTTATAAAGCTTGGGATAGGACCTGAGTTAATTTTGCTGGTGATGGATGATCATTTTGTGAGTTATAAGGGTTTGAAGATCTTGGTATGTAAATTATATGACTTCATCTGGGTGTTTTCCTAGAATGTAATCTCTAAAATCGATAGTAGGTGCTGTTTCAAAAAAGGTCAAAATCCTACAAAATCATTTGGCCACCTGAAGCTAATGCTTTTGAACATGAAATGTCATCTGTAATTTACTTTAGACAGTTCTTCTGTTTATAATTAACACCCCGTTGAAGGGGAAATACCCAAGTTATGCTTTGATTAAGAGCGCGAACCGAAACCGACCAAGCAGTCGAAGCCATGTTGGTGGTGTTAAGGAAAACATTCTCATTAGGTCCTTTTGTCTGTACCACCAGCATGGCCGCCATGTCTTTGTCTTTTGATTCTCTTCTGGGAATGGTTGAAAACCATCACTAGACCTTTTCGGCTATGCTAATGTTTCTGATAATGATTTCCCATAAAGCTCCTGGGAATAAGATTCTTTGTCTGAGGAACGTACCTTCTCAAACGTTACCATTAAACAAAGAAACATAACTCAGGGAATTAACGCGTGACTTTATATGGGAGGACATTCCGACGGAGCTTAAAAAGTACTATTCAGACACCGATCCGACAGAAAACTGACAAAACGTCGGCTATGGGAAAATTTCTATCGGAAAATGTGTAGTTTGGCTTTGCTTTCTGTGTCATGGATCGATGCGCATCATTCGACGATACACTACCTGTATTTGTAAGGCTTTTCTTCTACATCAAAGCTATCCATGTTTTTACCTGATTTACTAAACAGCCAGTTTAGCGTTTGATGTATTCACGCGTCATAACGCATGAAAAATAACGTTTTCCCGTCCACGCGTAGGACTTACGCACGCGCGAGGAGAGATTTGGAATGCACCTTCTCTGGAAAGTACCCATATTCTTTTAGATTTGCACATGTTTTCCCATTTCAGTTCACGTGTCATTCCCTTGGGTTTTATTTCTTTGTTTCTTCGAAACGCTTGAGAAGATACGTTAATATGGATGAACCTGAAACAAAGAATCTTATTCCCAAGAGGATGACACGTGGTCTGAAATGGGTAAACATTACGCCCAAGCTAAAGAGGTCTATTGTTCAAAGCCTGATTAATACTAATCCAGAGTTGATTACCATAGACTATATTACTAGTCTGCCACAGCAGTGCATTCTGGGACTGTTATCTCAGTTAAATAACACCTAACAAAAGAACCACAAACCATGAAGTCTTTTGTTTGGTGTTATTTAACTGAGATAACAGTACCAGAATGCACTGCTGTGAGCAGACTAGTAATATAGTCTATGGTAATCTAAGGTCTCTAAGCGTTTTCATTGGATGATCCCGTTCAACGGATGACGTCAATTCCGTATTATAAAAACTTAAAGATAAGCTTTACAGTGCGACTACTCCAACCAAGGGCACCCAAACAACTTTTCATGTAAATTATCCAATCACGATTGAGTATATAAACAATAGAATCTCTACAAATGTTTGAAATTAGAATTTGCTTTGTTTATGTACGAATTACATTGAAATTGAACAAGAAGCATCGTATGCTGTAGAAACTCGCAACAAATCT
>WUAP02062226.1:0-17808 GCA_015163945.2 Stichodactyla helianthus
TATTTCAATGGGTATTTATTTCAAAGACTTCGAGACCCGCCAAATCACTCTGGGTCAAAAGTTCACCTCGGGTAATAATTACCAGTGTAACCGGAAAACCTAGTGAGACCGGAAACCCAAGCCAAGCCCACCCCAAGCACATTTACACACAGGTTATCATGGACTGAGCGCAAGTGTAACCACAGCTAATATGTGAAACTCACTCTAGACCAAATTCTCATCCACAATTCCCTTGATAAAGGTTCTGTTTTGTCAGGGTGCGCAACGGTAGTGGCAGTTAAAAGACGCATAGCAGACAAGGAACCTGAAACAATGGATTCAAATGCCTTGATGTCACAAACTGTGTCTCTAAATATAACATATTGAAAAAAGTCTGGAGCATTTGAAAGGTTAAAAACTTACCTTTATTAAAAAGAGTATCAACAGGATCCTGAAAAGTATTATAAAATATCAAAAATTTTAGATAATCCTCATTTTCTGGGGAAAATATATGGGAATAATAGGTACCTGACAATCATATTGATGACATCCTAAATAAAAACACTATCTCTAATAACTTTTGCAGCAATATACAAGTATCAATGATGGTATAAATTGATATTTTTGAATGAACATACTTTAGGTTGCACAAGAGGAATACCACAAAACTCTCTCATTCTCTGCAGGTCCTTTGTCATGTATCTCATCTTGGCAGGAACCACTCCTGGAGGCTTGTTTCCTGTGAATAATGGAAATATTACTATTAACTGAATCTGTGCTTCATAGTTTCAGTTTCATGTAAAAGAAACAAGGAAACGTTTAACTCATATTTTTGTTTGTAGGTTCAAGACGGAGGACGGTGAAGAGTTTTGAGGGGGAGGTGGGTGAGGAGGTTTGAGTGGGAGGTGGGTGAGGAGGTTTGAGGGGGAGGTGGGTGAGGAGGTTTGAGTGGGAGGTGGGTGAGGAGGTTTGAGTGGGAGGTGGGTGAGGAGGTTTGAGTGGGAGGTGGGTGAGGTTTGAGTGGGAGGTGGGTGAGGAGGTTTGAGGGGGAGGTGGGTGAGGAGGTTTGAGTGGGAGGGGGTACAGCAAACAAGAATTGAGTAATGCAAAACATTAAACGAAAATTATTTAAAGTTAATCTCTAAATTTAATCTCTATAGTTTATTTGGAAATTAACGCTCAGGTACTTATTAGTATAAGGTGCCAAATAAAATTATGGGAACCCAGGAAACCATGACAACACGTGCATCCCACAACAAGTAAGCAAAAGGAACTATACGAATTGAAGACGGATGCATCTCATTATCAACTGCAGTTATAAGTTACATACCACTAGCATTCATTACTCCAGAAAGGAAAAATGGACGAAACTGTAAATCTAAATTCCATACAGATCGATAACGACAAAGAACCTAAAACATAATAAGTGTAGTTTGAAGTTAAACGACTAAATTCCAAGTTACAACTAGTAATAAAGCTACTAATTCAAATGCAAGATCATTGTTAATATCTGTAGTTTACTATGCAATAAGGTTTTATTGTTCAAACCTCAAACGCAATCCAAGAATAAGGAGAAAGTACATCATAGTACAATTCTATAGTTCTTCTTGCCACCGCCATCTTGAATACCGTGCAGGGACTGGGTATGGGTACATATTAGCGAGAAGAGACTGGGGAGAGATAACATTCAAAATGGCGGACGCAGTAACCCATACAATACACACAATATAACAGAACCAACAACAGGCCTGAGGATTGAGAAAAGGAAGCTAAAAGATGGCATTGATAGTTTATTTTGAACAGACTTCCACATAGCAATATTTGGGCGTTTGGAAAGTTGTATTAAAACTTTGTGTGATCAAGTTAGACGTTTGGATTCACATTACCATGACAGCCAAGGTTTTGAACAACTAGGCTCTGTTATATTAAAATGATGCGTAAGATGTTGATCAGAAGAACTGTAGCACCAAAGATCTTCAGTGAATATTCCTTACTCCTAGCCTCAAGAACAGGTATCTCTACATCACCAGATAAGCTACAAACATTGCAAGCAAGACAACATTACACTTGGAACTCAACATCCTGTAAGACTCCCTTATCTTTGACTAGAAGTTTTGGTTCTGTTATTCCAACTGATGAGATTGAGAATGTATTAAGTGCCAAGAACAAAGAAAGAGTCATAAATTATCTAAAATCAATGAAACCTAACAAGACATTGATAGGAAGTTGTAAAATAGAGGCAGCTGTTCTTGTACCATTCTGTACTGTAGATCGCAAACCAGCACTGTTATTTACTCTACGGTCTAGTTCACTGTTCAAACACAGAGGGGAAGTCAGGTAGGTTAAGGATGTAATGAATCACAACCGTATCAACCCCAACACTGCATGAGCATCACAACTATGACAGCCTGGCTCATTAAGTAAAATGTAGGGCATTCAATCAAGAGTGCAATCCAGTTTGAATATTCCTTTCAAACATTGCCTTGATTGCATGCTTTGTTTTATGACTAATGAACAAGCAGGTACTCCTCTTCAGATAATCCTGTCAAATATCAAAAGGAGCTTGATGTTTTATAAGATCATTGTTACATCAGTTTTCCAGGTGGCAAAAGGGATAAAGAAGACACAAACCTTGTGGAAACTGCAGTAAGAGAGACAGTAGAGGAACTTGGAATACAGTCTGATAACATAGAAATATGGGGACCACTCACACCAATGCCAGATAGGGTGAAGCTCTCTTAATAAGAAACCATATTTTCATGACAGTCTTGAATTTCAGTTGCCACTCCTTCTGCTCACGTATGTTACCAAGGATAAGGACTGATCCCACAGCTCCTTAAGGTCTATACACGCTAACAGCTATTGCTCCAGGGTCATTTTGCACACAACTAGTACATAAAGCCTGGTTCACACTCGTAGTGCAAGCATAAGTACAAGCAACATACACAGAATCAGAAGTGTACTGCTCATTAGCAGTGCTTTTCTTTTCTTGCACCTTGGTGATAAATGCAGCACTGAGTCTACATAATATGTACAGCTTGCTGCATGTTGTGGTCGTGCTTGCTTATATTTAACCAGTTTAATATCAGGGAGCATGAGCTGGGGTCAAAATTCTGCTCCTGCCACAATCTTTGGTACACACAAAGGAGCAAAGTGAGTCTGGAGCCTGCTCCCAGAGCAAAACCCTTAGTGTGTATAGGCCCTTAGGACCACAGCAATGAAAGGCCAACATCTTACACAGCACACCACCCCATCACTGATCTTCATATAAATGAGAAGCCACTGCCTGAAATTCACTCTTATACTCCTAATACAGGCAAAAATAAATTGTTAACTTAGATTTATTTTATATTCAATTTCAGTTAGGGAGAGTTGCTATAACTCCAGTTTTAGGATATCTTGGTGAAGTTGATGTAAAAAGTATCCCATTCAACCATGATGAGGTAAGCAAAACAAGTTGATAAAGCTCATTAACAGAGAGTAATGCTTTAGAAACTACAGTAATGTATGCATATGTCAGTATCACCAATCCACTTAAATCTTTCTTTTTCATTTGGTTAAATAAGATGCTCTGCCAAAACATGTTTTGTAAATTAAGAATTGTTATATTATGTCTAAAAATTGTAACTAGTTTGCTGCTCTCAAGACCATTTGGCTAAATAAGGCATATGCATAAAGGTTTTAAGTCTCCTTATAGAAGTGTATATCTCATTCAATCAATAAAAACAGCAAACACATTCTTCCAACAGGTGTCACTAGTTTTCACAGCATATTTGAAAGACCTTTGTCATCCCAAGCACCAGAGATACACAAAGCACAAACTAAAAGACAGCATACTCAAAAGACCTATATATTTGACAGGATCTTTTAGAATATGGGGTTTGACAGCAGTGGTCCTAGACAGAGTCCTTTCACTCTTGTTCACTCATTTTTATGTGAAAAAATATTCTATAATTAATAATCAGAAAAATACCTAAAATATATTATGGGGTAGTACAAGTATTAAATTAAATGTGGCTAAATAACCTAAGAGAATGGTTGTTATTCTAGGTTTCAGAAGTATTTTCTTTGACAATAAAACATGCACTTGAACACAGAAGGTTCACAAAATTCAAGACAGGATCAAGGCTTCCAGTGTTCACTGGTGGACCTTACAGAGTTTGGGGTTTAACTGCAATAATAACTGAAAGAGTATTTGAAATACTGTTTGCTGGTAAATACAAAATGTTGACAAAAGCAAGAAAAATTTAGATATGAACAGCTTTAAAATAAGTTATGGATGAAATGTAATTTTAAGGATTTCCCTTCAACTATATTGGGAGCATCAATTTGTAAGTGTTTTATCCTTTTTGTGCAATATATTCTTAATTTGGTACTTAAAAGAAATATATTTAAAACAGCCATGACACTTGTCATATCTGCATATTTGACAAATAAAATTATTGCAAAAATCCACATTGAAGACTAATAGATTGCATTGAGAAAACTTAAATTACAGGAGCAAGAATTGGTGGGTATTCACAGGATGTCAAGTGTATATTATCTCGGAGATGCAAGTTCTTGTTCACATGACGAGGATGAAATTTGCTTGATATCAATTTTGGTGTTGCAAAGCGTCGATAAGAGTATGACTTGCGCTGATGAGGAATGAAGTTCAGTTGTTGTGTTGTTGCATATATGCTGAGGTTTTCCAACTCTATCTCCTTTTTCCACTGTTCTTGCTTTTTCTCAAGCAACCCAAAATTGGTGGGAGGACCTGCAATAAATCATTCCTTTAGCATTGATCTTTTCATTAATATACACATTGCTGATTGGTTTATGTAATTTTAATTACCTTGGATGGGGTAATCTGATTTTTCTGGTGCCCATACTAGCCGTTGCCTCTCCCAAGTCCTTAATGGTTTAAAGTCAGACTCAGTCAACTCTCTTCCATTAAACTGCTGATCATACCATGAGATTCTGTTGTCTTTATATGCATCTCCATGGTGAGAAAACAAAAACTGCTTTCCAAGACCCTGAAACATTTATTATCACTATGAGACTGTTTTTAAGTTAGTAGGGAGGAGAGGGTGGGAAGAATAAAACTGTTACTGTGTAGGCCAAGAGATTGAGTGAACTGAAAGTAGATGGTCATGAACAAAGAACGGGTCATACTGTAAACCTTTGCAGCAAATGTGATATAACATACAAGTAATATGAAGAACTGATATATTACTTCATTACTGTGAAAACCCTTGTATCACAACCAACAAACTTCAAACTTTCAATTGGATTTTGGGTTTTCACAAATCATATAAAGAGTAGGGAGCTGACGCAAAAAAAAAAATCAAACTAAAAGTTTGAATGGGTCGCGATAAAAGGGTTTTGGAAGTAAATACCAGAAATAAATGTGGAATAACATGGAGCATTAATGTTCCTAAATCACAGGGAAAATCAATGACGTGTAAAGAAGACCTCGAGAATACTTACATCTGTTTGTAACATTGCTTGTCTGCGGATTTTCACATCAGGCCGTTGTTTTCCATAATTTTTGAAGTCTGTTCTCTGTGTACTGTTGAAGTGAGATCTGCCTCTTTCAAACTACAATGAAAATTATTATAATTCACATGAGCACACGTCTGATCCACATAACACTACTCATGTCAGCTGTATTGCATTTCACCAAGTAAATGTTGATTATTGATATATACTGGTTCGCATATTGCTTAAAACGCATATCCACACACACACACACACACAAAGCACGAAAGAAAACAATCAGGCAAGTCCATGGGCAAAGTACATGACACAATCAAGCATGGTTAAAGGTTTAACATATCCACTCGCTTACCTTTCTTCTTTCTTCATTCCAGTTGCCGATCAGAACATCATTTTTGTATCTTTGTTCAATTCTCCAGCCGGGAAGGCCCCACTTGATATCATCATACTTATCAACACTAAACATCTTCAAATACTTTGTAAAAACAGCTTTATAAACTAGCGGTCTTTATTCTAGAGTATCTCTTGCTTCTATTTACCGCTATCGCAATGTTACATTCTGTTACTATGGACGCTGGTTGCTATGATCACTAGTCCCTCTCTGAAAATTCTAACCGCGTGAACATGGGTGCTATAACTTGCTGACATAGTTAAACGCAGGCTCAAGTATGGCGGCCAAATTAAAAATCTGCTGTTGTTTGGTTGTTGTTGTTTTATGAGGAAAATACTAAAAGATATGCTGCTTGGTAATCTGCTGAGTGGAAAAGAAACATCACATTTAATAGTTCTTCAAGGTAGGAACATTATGAAATTTGTACAATAATCTGCGTGTTTGCAAGCGCGTTTTTTTCTGTCATGAATTAATCAACACAGTTTCTCTCTTTAGATACGATAGAAACAAGTGCACGACCTCTGCTTGTATCTTTTTTAAAATCCCTTCTTAACAGGTAATATTTGTAATGCTGACCAATGAGTAGTTTTTTTAGATTACTGGGGGGGGATGGCTAGCCACTCCTGTACGAAATAAGTACAAAACCAAAACAAATAAAGGCACTCTAGAATGGTACTCTGCCTTCAGCCACCCCAGTACGAAATGCCCTGACAAACATACCATTTACCTCCACAGGGTGGACCTAGTTTGTTTGATATGCTATGAACTTCCTCCCAACAAATTTCTAAAATCATTTGATGCAGGACTACAATCCAGGTAAATGCTTCACTGAGTACACTGCAAACAACCATTATAATTTATTAAATAGATGTTAACTCATTCATTTTGTTATTGCGGTTGTTTAGGATTGTGTTTGTTGATGCCTGCTCTGATTATCTAAAATGGAATAAGGAAACTGAAAGGTACATGAATAATAGAGCCACAGAAACTCTTCTAAACATAGAAATAATTTCCAGACACTAAATGTCTATTTCCTGAATCCTGATACTATGATTGTGACCCATGAGGTTTCTAATCATCCAATCAAAATGCTGCATGTTACATTTATCAATGCATCCGCTCTTGGTCATAACTTGAGATTTGTATGACTGTGAAAATCTCACAGCAAACTCAGTGGAGAAAAGCCTGGTTCACACTAGTGAAGCAAGCATAAGCACAAGCAATGTACGTAAACTTAGTAGTGCATTGATCACCTAAGTGTGAGGAAAGACAAGCACTGCTAATGAGCAGTGTACTACTGAGACTGCATATGTTGCTTGTGGTTTTGATTGCATTGCCTGTGTGAACCAGGCTTAAGCATGCTTTGACATGTCTTTATCATGTCATGACCATGTTCATGCCTCAAGATTGTCACAATCATATGAAATGTGCTCTACATCTGTTTACTACTGTTATTGTTACAGTCATATGAGGAAACTTTGGTTTATTGAATAGTTGTCACAGTTCTTCAACTTATTTTTTATCTACTTTTATTTTTTATCTACTTTTATTCTTTATCTACTTTTATTCCTAGTCATGACCAGGCTTCTTTGGTTCATTATGATTCTGACATTGTTAGTACAGTAAGAAAGTCGATCAACAAAAGATGTTCATTTAAACAAAATGGTAATATGAACAAGTTTGTTTTCTCTTCTTATTAAATGCAAATGAATTGAAATTTTTACATATTTCCTGGTTATGAAAAATGACTGTGATAAACTACTGGTATATTTAAACATTTTTCAGGTGAGCAACTTAAGGTTGCCATAGCAATAGATTCAGTTAGTAAACTTGTACTTAGATCTGCTTCAAGTGCATGTCAAATTCTTTGTCAGTTATCACAAAGTAAATCTTCACAGAATGCTATTGGTAAGTAGTTCAAATTGCTGCTTTAGTTAATGCTAGAAGTTTAGGATTTATTTGTTCCATTCATGGTTTACTTTTCATTTCTTCCCAGTCTACGAAGTTGAGCAGATTATATGCATTATTCATTCTGATCTCCATGAAGATCACACACTTCATGCATTTGGTTCTATAGCAACTTCTATTCTTCACATTTGTCTATCAAAGCAAGTATACACAGGTTAGTAAACAAAACTAGGAAGCATTCAATACCTACATGTAAAAATGAATTGCATAAATGAATATCGTTTTTAGATCCTGTACAAGGAAACCAGTTAGAAGAAGTGGAAAATTACTGCAAAACATTACATATTAGAAAAACAGGCAAAGTTTTAAAGAAGGTATATAAAAAAATTAATGATATTCATACCATCATGTGCAAAATGCCTCAACAAGTCATTGAAGTAATTGGTTGATTTTTTTCTTTGAATTATAGAAACAAAGATTTGTAATAAATCAGCAGTTTGAAGTAAAGGAATTCCAAGAGGAAGATTGGACTAAAAAACCACTATTAGATGTGTCCAAAACCAGTGAACCTGAAGTACATGTAAGCTTTGTTATGGCCACTGCCTTTGTCAGTTTATTTCTACATCTTGTGACAAATGAATCTAAGTTATCCTTTTTAACTGTAGGCTGATCCAACTGCCAATCTGTCATTTAACCTAAAACTTACAAAGCAAGAGGAGCAAGCTAGAGCCAATACCCACTTACCTTACATACACCACACAAAGGCACATATGTCTGACCCTCTAGCAGTTAAAGAGAGTCAGATATTTTATCAACCTGATGATGCTGATGACTTTGATGAGGATGATCCTGATGATGACCTAGATATATAAAGTGTTGAGGACTTTGTAGATTTTTCAAACTCTTGCAAGTTAGCTAGGTTGTGCTTTAACTTAACATGTACTAACAAACTCTGCAGAGATGTTTTGGCATAAGAGACCAACTTCTGGTCAAAAATTAAAATCTTTGAATTTTTTACAGTACTTACCTGGAATTGAGTTACAGAATTCTTGTTGTCAGAGGTTTACACCTATTTTCAAAATTACGCGACCCAAACATCGAGTGGCGACTGCAAAAGTCTGGGATTTTGGCTTCTGCCAATCAAAGATTCAACAGTCTGAGTTAGTAATTATTTTGATTGACGGAAGCCAAAATCCCAGACGTCTGGCGTGCTCTAGGTCGTGTAATTATGAAAATAGGTATAATTGTAGATAAACTATATGACCTGGAAATGTGTCACTGAGTTATGACAAAAAAAAGTTCAGCCAGTCAACTGGTTAACTAATAAAGTAGCTGTTTGATAGGCCTTTTTGAGATAGCAAACAAGTTGCATTGTGGTCTAGCTTCAGTATAACTATTGCTCATCATGCATAAATGGTGTTTGTCGACCACAATGCACCTCCAGCTGAGTGAACAACTAGCTGCGCAAAGCATTGTTGGACAAAACCTCTGGCCCTTGTTCTTTGTTTTCAAAATGATTTCTCACATGTTTTTTGGATAACACAAAGATAAAATTTCACTCTGTTTAATAGTTTTTTGGACTTTTATGGGCCTCAAAATACATGGGATTAAATTTTCAATTGTTTTCAGGTTGAAAATTGTGCCATAACATAGGGCCAGCCATGAAAAATCCCAACAGGCTGTGATTGGTTAGAGAATTTATTTCCACTCAGCTGGCTTGTTTGCTTTAAATAAACAGAAAGGGTCTTTAGCAGATAGGCTAGAGGATTACAAAATAAAACACATTACAAGATTTATGTCTGTTCATCTCTTTCAATCATTTATTCTTATCTTCTATACTCTTTAGGAGCAAGGATAGCTCAGTTGGTTAGTGCTCTGCCTTCTGTGCATGAGGTCTGAGTTCAATTCCCAGTGACCTCGCATCCTTGTTTCAACTTCTTTCCATTCCATGTAGCTTTAAATATCCGTAAAACGGAGCACTGATGGAGAGAGGGGAGAGAGGGGGTAAAGGGTGCACCTTCGAGCACTTTATACATGAGCCCCTGGCTCGGGAGAATTGGGCAACCACTCCCCACATTATCAAAGTAAAATAAATTACCTTTATCTTTACCTTTACTCTCTGAGTAGTTAATATTATACAAACAAATCAACATTTTTTTATTGTTGGCAATAAATATATTCTCTTATTTTCTATGGCTTTTTTTCTCAGAAACATTCTCTACTGGTACAATCAATTTGATTAGTTTACCTACAACTCTACAAATTGATTGCAATCTGGACATTGGAAAGATGAAGAAAGCAATAAATAAAAATATAATAAAACATCCTAATTTCAGCCATCGCTTCATACATAGCCATGATGATTTTGGCTTTATTTTGGAAGATATTTGTGAGTGAATGTAAAACATTTGTTCAGTTGTTAATGAATCACCCATGCCAATTATATTTTGAAAGTGGCATGGCCCTAAGAATGGTAGGAAATAAGAAAGGAAGGAATGTTGTACCAATCCTTTCATGTGCACAGCTTTTACATTCAATTCATTAAGCAACAGTCCAACATAGGCATCATCTGGGACGATTCTCCTCACTTTCTTAGCCAATACAACAATCTTGGGAATAAGTGACCCTGATAGCAAGAGCATTGACCCTTTGCAAAATGTAGGATATATGTCATAAGGGAGATCTTCTTTACTGACATAATGTCTGTGACTCTTGTCTCGCACTACATAGTTAGAGTAAGGTGTCCCTGCATACACATGCTGTAAAGTAGTTCCTTTAGTGTCAATCCATTGATACAATCTTGGAATGCTAACATATACATCGTCATCTGTTTTTAATACATATTCAAATTTATACAATTCTTTTACACTTGTGGTCCATTGATAGGAGGAAAGTAGTTTTGTAGTTATCTTACTGTAAGAATCTTTGTAATCACATATTAAAAGATCTCCATATTTTTTGCTTTCTGTAAAGAGTATCCTGTCTTTTCTTTTATCCCCAGTTCTGCCTGTCATGAATATAACTCGCCATCTTCTGGTGTCCACACTAACATCAGTAGTCGCCCAAGTCTTTCTGATAGCTTCTCGTCTTTCTACACTCACACCAGCAGGAGCAGATGAAACAATTACCAGCAAAAAGAGTTTTGTCTCGATAAGCTTCGGTTTAATCATAGCATCGAGGATTGTATAATTTGCATTCTCTACAACTAGAGACTCGAGTTGAGATCCATCGATTGATGGACGTGTTGTCAACCACCAAACACCATAGATCAACAGGCTTATTAACGATAAAACACCGATAAATCTTCCCAGTATCCTAAGACGAAGCATGCTGAACAAGTTCAATACATTTCTTGTAGTAAATGTTTTTTTTGACATGAGAGCAGCTTGAAACACCGGTACTCCACTTTGACTTGGAGTTACTTGTAATTCTTAGTTCTCTCGCAACCACTTTCACCGCAGGTAACCCATACCTCACATTTGCTAAAACGTTCCTGTTCGGTTTGCCAATCCATTAAATTTGTTGTGCCTGTCAATTAGCTTTCACCATATTTCCTCTCATCGCGTCTTATTTTTTGAATAATGTACTTTAGTAGGCAGGAATAATTTGGAAATTTGATGTCAAACAATGGCGCCACTGAATGTTCACAGATAGCTGTGCACAGATAGCTTGCACTGCATCCAAACAGTTTGTTCAACATGCAAGCTACAATTAGACAACCTTTTACTTCTTCCACAGGCTACTACAAATTCTCACATGTTCTGTTCAATGGGAACACGGGCTGAAATATCATTGCTTTGAAGCAAAATAGGCTTGTTTGTTGTCCCTTGTGATCCATCATGGCATCACAAAAAAATCAAGTTGTTGGCATTATGCTTACAACTTAATTTGTTCCTATTTTGATAGCTCCATTAGAAATAAAATAATCAGACCATCATGGTCAATAGAATAATCTTTTATTTCTATTATTTATATCATAATAATTTAATATGTTCACATAATCATTTGTATTTACAAATTTATAACTATTCTTAGATTCTGCTATTATTACGAGGGAAAGTGAAGAAATGGAACAGGAAAATGAGTTTAAGTTAGTGATCAGTTTTACTATGTACCCATGTTGAAAGAAAAATAATGTTGGGAATACTACCCATTACATCTAATAACTTAATATTTTTCCAAAACTGTAGCAGATAATTTTTGCTATATACATTTTTCACAAGTGCAAATTGATGACTGAGCCCGAGACAAACAAAGATTTAAAAATTATCAACTAGGTGTAGTGTTTTTAGATTTTCTATCAACTCAATGTAGGAGCATATCTGGTATGACTGTGAAATAGTTGCAACATGAAGACAGCACTGACACATTCAAGGCATGGCAAGGAACTTCAAAATTCTAGGAAACATTATACGATCACAGCAACGAACGCTTATGGAACTGACGGTGCCATGACTTTTTCACAGTCATACGAGATATGCTCTAACTTCACTCCCCAAATACGTGCTTACTTGCACACACATGCACAGCTATAGAAACACAAGGTTGACAATATATTGAATTAGGACAAGACTTGATGAGATTAAATATTTACTCTAAGGCCTGGAAAGTAAATAATTCTATAACAGCTATAATCCCCAATTTTATTGGGTCATCCCCCTTAAGGGACATTATATATAATGGGAGTGCACCAATTTTTCTGCAGTAACTAAGGGCCTCTTAAAAACATGCCTTCACAAGGAAAATGCACCAACCCTCCCCTCCCTTCTAATTTTTGACTGGTCCCGAATAGAACTTAGAAGACTTTACACATAAGTTGAGAAATGTTTTACAGTGATCAGATTCAATTAACTCGGTAATCATCAAGCTATGGCACAATTAAACACAAATATTTTTCATAAAACTATGTTAATTTAAGTTTCTTTGTGAGTTACAGTAAGATCTTAGAAGCTTTTTTAATAGCTTTATGTTGATAGCCCTTTTCTTTGGGCACTATTGTTTAGTTATTATATATCTGTACATATTACTATATATCTGTACAGCTATTTACACCAATTCTTATTAAAACTTACATTTAGTTGAAAGATTTATCAAAACAGACCTAACCATTGGGCATATTTGCATATTTCCTATTTAAGACCACATGTCATTGAGAAAATGATTACTTTGATGTTACTTGATGAAATGATTGTTTGTATGAGGCTCATCCATACTAACATATCTTCTCAAGTGCTACAAAGAAACAGTACCCAAGGAAATCAGGCACGTGGTTTGAAATGGAAAAACAAATACACCCAATGGATTAGGTCTATTAATTTTGCAAGACAACATTATTTTGTTGGAAATACCTTTTTTAAACAAAAAATCATGGTCATTGATGTGCTTCTGTGTGTAAGATCAGCTCCAGTGTCGTGTGATGCAGGTACAGACACAGCAGTGACCCCTCTCCCATTGGGTACTGCTTTTGGTTTTGGAACAGGGGAGAAAGGAATATGCTTTAGATGGATTACAAACAATATCTTTTAGCATTTTTCATATGTACATATGATTAACTACCGGCTAAACAACAAAAATAATTCTAAACAATATCTGATATTTGCAGAGTTCGAAGGCTTCTTTCCTCATTTAGTCTTTCAGTAGCAGCCTGAACTGGGCATGATGCAATCGACCAATCTTGGTTAAGAGCACACCACTTTTTCCAATAAAATAGGCATTTAGTCCACCAAAAGTAAAGGAAAGCAGCATCCAAAACAACACCAAACCCATTAACCACATAAAAGATTACACAAGCAGTGGTTGTGCACAGTTCTGAAGCATTGACCGAAATAGAAAACACATTGAGAAATAGTCCAATTAGAAAGACAAGAAACCAGATAAGTGGAATGGGCTTGTCTTCTGGCTTTCTCCACTGGAAATTGATATAAAAAAAATCAATACACAGTAATGCAGATTATTATATAGTAATGAGTGAGATACTGGAAAATAAGCCATTTGTAAACATGATATGAAACTACATTTGGGAACCCAGTGACATTCTCCAATTCCTCACTAGTGAGGATATTAATGATGTGATTTCTGCCGTGTGTGCTCAGTTTTGCAAACATACCTCAGCTAATGGTTTGCCTTTTTTCTTGATAGCTACTTTACAGCGACATAGCTCACATGTATTCTTTACTGCTTTTTTAAACCATGTTAGAAGGCAAGCAGCATGGACATATTTAGCTGAACCAGAGCAATGACATGGTGTAACTAAAGGTTCCTCTCCTGCTGAATGACAGATTCTACAAATACATTGTGCTTCAGACATGTCCAGATTTTCCCTGCCAACCATTTCAGTATGCATCAAATCCTCCAGGTGAAACTGTTGAAGATTTTTCATCATATTAAAAACACGTTGCTGTCGTTTTTGCTTTTGGGCCACTGAGTTTGTTGTATTTTGTTCAGCTTGAGGTGTTTCTGAAACCTTTGTTTACCAAAATCAAAAACCATTACAACCATTTATAAACAAACACATTTTATTATATCCACATCCACTGGATATGAGCAATCTCGCACTCTGATTGGTTCCTCTACTACTAGGATATCAGCTCATATCCCATGAGTACAGAAGTAACCAAAACAGCAGAGCATTCCACAGAAGTTATTAATTTTTTTAAATTTGAAAATAATTAAAATTCTATATTTTTTACAATCCAGTGGATATGGATATAATAAAACAATTCCACTCATTATCATCATACATGGCTAATAGCCGACTCAGCACTATGCACATTGTTGGCTGTGATCTTATGTATGACTCGATTTCATGGAATAACTGTTAAATATACCATTTCCAAAACTTTTTTGTCAAATTTATGCTTTGTTATTAAGTTTTCTTAAATAAAACAAATCCTTTCACTTTGGGAAGATGTTTTCTATTGTAGTCTCTCTCCCCTTTTCTCCTATGCCTTTGTAATCCAAGAGCATAATGAATTAAGCTCAAGTACTGTATGTATATTATACAAACCTCATCTTTGTTTGCTTCTTCTGTCTGTGAAGATGGTGGAGGATCATATGGAGACAACACATGTACCAACTGACTTGTTCTACTGGTTTCCACATTGTCAGATCCATCAGCATCATCCTCTTTTTCACTGCTGGTAGCCATCATATAGCTGTGTTTCTTGATTCTACCTAGTACAGAAATTAACACTTAATAAATGACCTTAGAAAAATTATTAGGAATAGTAGTTCCAATAAATAATAGTATAATTTCATTACTCCCTCTACCCCCTTAAAGGAATAGAACATTCCAATGCATAGGGTAAGAAGGGTGTAATATAAAATACTTTCTCTATGGAATTACCTGCTGGGGGTTGCTATTTTTCATTTCAGAATTTAAATTTGGCACGCCGTATCATTTGAACCTAATTCTAGACTTGATACTCCTCTAACAGTTAGATCAAGCAACAACTATGCTTTGTAATTTTGATCTTACTCTGATATACACCTATTTCAAAAATCATTGTCGCAGCTGAATGCAACAGTCAACACTCCAAGGCTGCAAAGGATTTCAGTAATGTTTTTTCAAAATTAATTCATCTAGAGCATATTTTGGTTGCATGCGTTTGTGATATATATTTTTGGCAAGCTGCAGTGGTAGTTCAAGTGTTAAACCAAATATTTTGGAAAATACCAGTACTGAAAACATGATTTATGAGAAAAATTACCAAAATTCCTCGTGGCCTTGGAGTGTTGAATGTTGCTTCGGCTGCGACAAAGATTTTTGAAATAGGTGTATTTACAATCATACAATCAATAGTGCATGCAATATTCACCATGCAAGAAAAACCTTCACCAAAAGTTATACCCTGTTGAGCCGGCAAGACAGACTAATATTCCTCAGTGGGTTAATATTTAATTTCATTTAAATTACTTTAGTGACATGTGTTTGAACAGTTGGAATATTTCGTTTTGCATAGGTCATGTATTTTTCAAAAGTTATAACATATCTGCCGATCATCTTTTTCTGTCTCACATCTTTCATGAACCTTAAACATCGAAATCGAAAATGAATGGAGTCATCTCATAAAAACAGGGAAAAACTTGGAGTTCCCTTGGTTTTGTTAGCTTTTTAAAAATTTACGCTCAATACCTTCTACATTAATGATAGGGATAGAGATGTGAGTATACTGTGTGGCGTTTAACACCAATAATAACCATAAAGTTATATTACAGACAATAACAGTGCATAATCTTTGTTCGCGAATATTTGAACAAATTATATGTACACGTTGATAAAAGATCACAATGCTTTGAACAAAACTTCATCACCTTAGAGAGGAGAGAATGGTTAATTATAATGATAAAAAGGTTGTTTTCTCGCTTAATAAAATCGAAGTATTTTACTCATATTGCCCGGCTAAGTGCTCAAAACAAGATACTTAAGTATAAAAATATATCGTGTGTTTGTACTCGATAAAATAACAGAATTGATAAAACTTATGTTAAACAAAAATTGTAAGCCTTGATAGGACCGCGAAGAGAAGCGGTAAAATGCTGAGCTTTGCGACAAAGTTTAATTCAAGCTTCCGTCTTGCAAGAATAAGCAAAAAAAAAAAAAAGGGCGCCATTAAGAATAGTTCTTTGTGAACTTATACTTCGAACAAACCAGAAAACTGTTTGCTGAATTTCGCTTGAAAAATGACATTTTAAACAATTGAAAATGCTCTTACCTCAACATTTTATATCCCAAATGGAATTACGATCTAATATGAACATTTTTGAAGGCTGAATGAGGAAATAAAAAGGTTTTTTTCGGGTGAATTTATCGACAAGTTAGAAACATAAAGAAACACCGTCTTGTTGGTTATTGACCAGTACCATGACTACTCGGTCACTTCCTGTTTGACCAAGGAACGCCTGCCATCTATCATACTTCAGACATTTTCACAAAAAGTTCACGTTAAAGGTGGCTGATTTTGTAAATAAAACCGCGAAAGCAGTTTCCTTACTAAATAATGGCTTACATTAATGACATAGATGGGAAAGACTATCAAGAAATGGTAAGCTGTAATCTTATTTTTCCATTGTTTTGAATGTCATATTAAGGGTGCTTTAATTCAGCATAAAGCTGTCACGAGCTACCAAATCCGCATTCGAAAGTCATAAAAACAGTTATAATGCTGTTTTTATCACCTTTCTAAGCGGAAGTTTATGCTGAGATCACGGAAATCTTCATAAGAAAGCCCATTTAATTAAGTCTTTGAATGTTAATTCCATTTTTTACTTTGAATGAATCCTGTTTTTGACTTTTTAATTCATTGTTTGAATGTGTTGAGCTGAAGGTATTGGCACATTGTATTTAAATGTCTGAATCAAAAACAGCAACCACAACAGAAAGATGAAGCCAAAATTCTTATGAATATTATTAATGAGTTAATATTTAAATTAATATTAATTAATCACTGATAAACCAATGAATGGGAAAGCATCAGCATTCTATTTCATCACAAGCTTTTTTCTGGACATCTTAATTTCTTCTTTCAAAGTTAGATAGCATTTCTGGTTGAAATATACTTCTCTCAGTAAAAGAAACGATATCAAATAGTGACTGATTGGCCACAAGAGGGAGGAAGGGATAATCACTGGCCATTTGACCTGCAGTGAGATCTGAAGTATTAATAATGTTGTTATAATCTTTTCAAGGAAATTGAGACAAAGAAAAAATCACACTATCTTCATTCAAATGAATTTCCAAGAAAGGACTATGAGGTATTTAATAATATTGATAGTTATTTTTAAGTATAATTGTTATTTTTGAGACGCATGTATAAGGGACTGTTTATAAAGTACAGGGTGGGGGGGGGGTTCGACTGGAAAAATCAAAACTTCCAAGGAATGAATTTTACTGGCCCACCCTTTAGTTCATGCATGATTAAAAGTAGCCCCTCCCTTGATGGGGTGCACAATAATTGATGATAACTCCTAATGTACTGCATGATTCCTCTTGAACCATACTTTTTCCCATGCTTGAAAATGATGGCCCACCCCCTCTTTTTTCCCAGCCCCCC
>WUAP02062337.1:0-17807 GCA_015163945.2 Stichodactyla helianthus
TCAACAGCCAACTACCACGTCTAGCCACAAGGATCCTCTGGATTCACAGACGCCTTGGATGCTATTCAATAAGTAAAATAAAGAGAAAGCCAAGACGATCGACTTGTAACTTATAGATACTGTTTAATTGTTATTTATTTTATTTTATTATATATATATATATATATTTGATGAACAATTAAATCAATCATGATTTAATTATTCCCTTCAATGTTTTTACTGAACTGTTAGGCAAAGTGATTCCCGTGGGGCTCAAATGCTGGCTAATTAAAGCAGGCCTACAAACACAACTTACAATATTAATGGAATATCATATAAATATTATCTTACTTAAACTTATGCCCATAACTGGTTAGACAATATGTTATTTATATGCTATATATTTAGAAACATGTTAATGGAAGCTTTTTGAATAAAATATAGTGTAAGGCCAGATATTTCAAAATATTAGAGACAAATGGAAAGTCAAGCAAAATCAAATGATCAGAAACATAAATAAAAATGCCTCGGGTTTTTATATTTGATATAACACTGCTACTCGTTTTATAAATATTACTTAAGAATAGATGACTAACCTTGCAGCATTACAGACAGCAAACAAGGGTCGGCTGGCAGCAAAATGATCCTTTTTACCTGATTATGAATATTATAGTAAAAAATAACTGAAGCAACTAGGCAGACAAGTTTCTTTTAATTACAAACTGACCAGTCAAATTTGCATGATAACTGCTACTGATTTCTAGGAGCATATCAAGGATTATAAAGACTGGCCACCATCAGATATAAACTGTTGAATTAAGCCAATGCCAAACACACAATGTTTTGAGCAGCTAGGGACAAGGTCCATTAGAGCATGCATGTTGCTCCAAAAAAATTTACATTTATGTTCCCAGGCCATGTGCCTTCTATTTAGTAGATGCTATTTGTAGCATTTTTAAATAATTGCATTTTTTTATAGGGAGTATAATTATCATACACAGGCCTGTTCCAATTAACAGCACACATAATGAATACCTTGGACTCTTGGTGTCTGGAGCATTTGGACAAGTCTAACTGGACCTTGCCGCAAGGACAGAACCTCATATGCCTCTCCAATGGACTATTAAAAAATAAAAGTAAATTTACAATAATTTCACAATGTATTTGCCTTCTTGGTGTCAGAGTTTCATATACCCATGGTCATTGCATCAGCTTATCAAATTATCATGAAGTTAAAAAACAAAGACTAATATATTAAGACATTTAAAACATTAAATAGTAAGTATTGTTTCGTTAAAAAGTAGACAAGAAAGTAAAATGGATCCATTAAGTACATTAAGTCAGTACATATACTCACAGGTATAGTCCACATTTGAAAGCCATTGGTATATCCCAAGACAAGAAGCAAAGGACTGACTACACCACAGCCACACTCTCTTGAAAAAATATTATCTAACACACAAAACTTGAGATTAATACAAAAGACCATTTCAGAGATGATCATATCCCATTAATAGGAGGGTCCTGAAAGTGGTGGGGGCAAGGGGGGGTCCCCAATCCCATTTCCCATCCCAATTTTTGGGGAAATTGCGTTTCCCAGCATCCAAATCTCAAACTAAGAAAATTAGTTCAGCCTATTAGGTTTTAAACTCTTTTAAAAACTTTCCCCACTCCCATTTTGTTGTTTTTCTCCCATTCCCAGGGCAAAATAGGCAAAGCCCACACAGTACCTAATTTACCCCTTTGGGAACCTCTTTATGCATCTGAGATAACAGTTAGCAACTCATTGATTAAGGTTATCTGATCAGTGTCTGATTTCTCATTACCTGGATATATGTTACAGGTCACAATTCTAGGTCAGGTGGAATTTTTTTCCTGGATTAGAATTTTTAACCCAGTTCATAATTTGGTACATGAGACTAATACATCAAGTACCTTGGGGTTAGGTTTAGGTTAGGATTGGGGTCAAGACATTGTATATTATAATAAAATGGAATAACATTAATAAAATGTAAATATAACGTACCCAGCATTGCCAACAACTGTACAGGTACAAAACTCAGTAAGACCAATTGGTCTTAGGTAAAATGTAAAAAAAGGCTAATTAGGTAGAGGTAATAGTAGAGGAGGTAAGAAAGGGGTTAAAAGAAATTAGAGAGGGGTGGGTGGGTAAAAAAGTTTAAAAATTATGAACTGGTTTAAAAATTCTAACCCAGTAAAAAAGATTCACCTAGGTTGAGAATTTTGACCTGTAACATATACATTTAATTTATTCAGCTACTCTATCATAATTAAATATCATTATGAAGGAAAAACAATAATGTTAAGGATGAGAACTGAATTTTATGTCCATAAATATGATAATGAATTTTCTTTTACAAACAACTGTCGAAATTCATACAGCATGTTTATTTAATTCCTGCATGACATTTTTTCACCTATTCGATAGGTATAGGGTAACATAATACCTAGCGAACAGTAAGAAATCGACCAAATGCCTATTTATTAGGTATGATAAGCACGGATACCTAATGAATAGGCTTTTGGGTTCGATATGCCTGTTTGATTAGTTTGATTAGGTATTCCCTGCAAAAAATATCTAAACGAAGATACAGTACATTGCTGAAACATGATGTCAGTTTTTCATTGCAAGAGACTAACTTTGCCAACTTCAACATCGACTGCATAAACAGTTCTATGATTGTAATACTGATAAGGCTGTCACTGGAAACGACAGAGATGGAGAGATGGAAATCAGATCCATAACCCAAATTTGGCCGGAGATTATCTTGTTACTAGTAAGAGATGATTTAATGTTTCTTGCAGTCATTCATAGAGCAGTCAGGCCACTGAGTGGGGTTTACAAAGATAAAATGATTTTAATATGAAGAAGGCCGGAAAAGGATACAAATATCCAATTTCTTCCATTTCAAAGAAAGGAGCAAAATTCAAGACTTCAGCACAACGTTTCAATCGATTGGCGTCAGAGGTCAAATTCGTATCGAAGCGTGTGAAAAGCATCGAGCAGCTGGCTGGGCTACCAATGAAAGAAATGGTTCAAAGAAATGTGCAAAAGTAACCACCTTTGTTGCCAAGAGAGACAATGACAAAAAAAGCATGGCAGACTAAAGGCAAGGCAAAGTTAGTCTCTTGCAATAAAAAACTGACATCATGTTTCAGCAATGTACTGTATCTTTAGAAACTCCGTTGTTAGATTGACGTTTTAATTAGGAAAGTACCTATCGTTTAGGTATTTTTTGCAGGGAATACCTAATCCAATAGGTATATCGAACCCAAATGCCTATTCATTAGGTATCCATGCTTATCATACCTAATAAATAGGCATTTGGTCGATTTCTTACTATTCGCTAGGTATTATGTTACCCTATACCTATCGAATAGGTGAAAAAACGTCATGATGGGATTAAACCTGGGGGGGGGGGACTCCCTTGAAAAATGGGTAGCAGGGCTCGACAGACAGTTTTGAAAATGACCCTAAAAGGTACGCATAAATTAACTGAGATGCTGATTTCAGACCCTAAAAGGTACAACCATATCTTTGTATGACGTTTGATATTTTTCAAAACAAACAAATCTGACCCTAAAAGGTACGGAGTCAGCCGCGAGTCAACTGGAGAGCCTAAAAGGTACATGAGGGTCTCATTTTAAACCCTAAAAGGTCTGTCGAACCCCCTACCCACTTTTCAAGGGAGTCCTCCCCCTGGGGAATTAAATAAACATGATGTATGAATTTCTACAGTTGTTTACAGTGCATTTCACATAACTTTTGACAAGTGCATGGGTTTCGAAGTTTGTTGAGATATTCAAAGTTCAGTAATTTGTTAAAAGCAACTTCAAGGCTCACACTGACTGAGCTGCTCCACCAAAGAAGGGCAGTGCTTTGCCTAAGGATGGCTTTAGGGAGAAAAACAAGTACTATTTGCAAAAAGACTGAATAATTTACTGTACTGAATAATAAATTTATGTGGGAAGTACAATGTACCGTGGGTGTGAAGTTCATTATGAACTTCCAAAGTGCAACAGGAACTTCTGAACAAACTTTGGGAGGCACCTATCAAAAGTTACAGTATACACTGAATTTACCATCAAGGTCTGGTTTTTCAAATTTCACCCAGAGTACTCTTTCCTTCTCTTCCATTCTTGGACTGCCAGTCACAGCCTAGAATCAACAGGAACGAATGAGTTCAGTTTATCAACATAATGAAAATTGGCTAATTATTATCTAATATTATATAATATAACAACTAAAATTGACAATGCACACAGACACCATAAAATGGTTCAAGGAAATTTTGAATGATTGTAAATATCACTCTTAAAAAGCCAAGGAAAATATTTAGTGTTAATAGACCCTATGAAAAAAGCCATGAATAGGGAATACCACTTTGCACTCAGCTGGTAAAGTTATAACAACCAGCATTTGAAAGAGCATGCTAAGATTAGTAAATAAGCAAATTTTCAGGGCCCTAGCATTAATATCAGGGAATTTACAGAGACTTAAATTTAGAAGGATTTGTATGTGAAAAACAGCCAAGTCCTGACCAGCCTCATTTTGATGTTTTTGGTACATTTTATATGCTTATAATTCTGCAATGATTTATCATTATGCTGTGTACATTTATGAATCACTGATGGTCTTTCATGTGAAGACAAAATAGTTTCTCAATTGATTAAGCTTTTGATTTATGCAAATTAGTGACGGCCATTTTTTTAATAGGGTATATCTTCAGTTAATTCTCCCATCCATGTCACATGATTTCTCTAAAGATTATTTAAGAAAACCTATAAAACATATATTGACAGTTATTCATCTTTATTCCTAGGATGTAGAAAATCCGAAACAATGTGAATACTAATGATTAAATCTTCACTTCTTATATAATTATAAAAAGATTATTATAAATATGCAAATAATCAAATAATCATTCAAAAACATTAATTTCCAACTTGCAAAAAAGTTTGTACTTTAATTTCTTTTTCTTCAACTCACCCTTTTATGAATACATTGAGATCATACAATATTGTAAAATCACTTGAACTATAAATAGTATTTTTAAGCCATATTATAAATATGTATTAAAGTTTTTCTCATCAAATTATCAAGCCAGGATCTTGAAAAAATTAGCCAGAGAAAACTCCAAAGCACTTTATCTGTTCTTGATTTGCAATCATTCCCAAGAGAGCAAAATGACAAAAGGCATGTCTGCCATGTTGGAAGATATAACAAAGGAATTCATTAAAAATCTTTTGTCAAATTCTTCCAACATGGCAGCTATGACGTCAATTGCAAACCAAGAGTTAAACCTTCTTGTAACAGGTTGTTCCCCACAAACACAGCAAGAAGGGGTTTGAATTAATAACCTTCAAGTCAATAAAAAAGAAAATTTTTAGCTTTGGCTTTGATTAAAGTAGCTTTATATTAATGGTGAAGGTTCAAAAACTTGGTCCACAAGTTACAAATGTCTTGAATTAGGCTATTATTTATTATACATACATGCTTCGATTCTAATAGATAATATTACCTATTAATAATAATCATTAATTTTCTATAGAATCTGGCGTCAGTGACCCATAAACAGAGATTTTTTGTATGTATCAGCTGATACTGCAGGACAACGCAATTACGAAATGGGAGCTTACTACCTTTGAGCAAACGTTTTTGTGTTTTTAGTGTTGCCTCTCGAGAGTATTTTAAGACGTTTGACGTTAAATCAGCATTGATGCTTAGAGCTCATTTTTAGCCAACAAACTCCTCTCTTTAGGTCGTATTATTTAAGCTACAAGGTTTGGGCTTTTTAATGCATGACGTTATTGGTTGACTATCCTTCCTCGACCCATCACGACCATCCAGAAATATCATACGATTATACTGCATTAAAATACCTGAACCTGAGGAACAACGTCGTGTATAAAGCTCACCACACTCTCTACATAGGACTTGTCGCTGTAGAGGTAATAAAAAGAGTATAAACCACTCCAAAGTGACATTTAAAAATACCCCAAACCGTTGACAAAGAAGATGTTATAAAGCTGCTAACCTAATCGTTTGTGGTCGAACCACCAGCCCACCAGCTCGCGAAACACGACGATTTCCACCTTCCGTAGACATCTTTACGAGCATAAAAGCTCTCTAGTCTGTAAAAGGAAGGTTAAACTATCGTTTTGGCGTGTTTTTATCAAGTATTTGTCATCGATACATGGTTATTTGGTTATGTTTTCAAGGCCATCTTTTAATGATGACTCCACTTCAACTGTATTTTGGCGTTGCGTTACGTCAGAAATTTTATTATTATTGTTTACCTGCCTCGCTTTAAAGCTGATGAAACACTGGTACCAGTCTCTCGTGGCCGATTTAAAACGAATCAGCACGCCGCGCGTCGGTTCTAAAAATAGCCCGCTTAATAGTGCATGACTCAGACAAACAAAATTATACTGAAAAAAACACGAAGAAACATACATTTTATTTCGTTGTATCTTATTTTATAAAATGTTGCTTATTTTCAAAAAAAGTTGACATTAAAAACCAAACGGCAGAAATCGGACTCAAGGAGTTGTGAAAATTTTTTTTCTGAAGTTTGTTTGTCTGAGTTGTGACGTTACTGACGCGCAGCGCTATTAACAGGCTAAAAACATTAGGGAGGTCCCATTAGAGTGCTTTTAGTCACACTGTTGAATAGTTAGATAAGATTAAAGGTGACGTCACCTAAAATAGTAATTTTACTCCGACGAAGGGCGAAAGCTCGAAACGTCAGTAAAGTTAAGTATATTTCTATTTTTCACGGTGTTACAGATTTCCTTTTAAGAGTGAATGGATTTCCTTTTATTGGTTATTTTATTTTTTTACATCTATGTATAAGTAAATTGTCTGGTTTCTCATCGGACCACGTACTGATTCTCCAGCGTTCTTATTAACAACAATGCCTAACGAAATAACTTAAAGTTTTTCAAGAAGGTGTTGTACTTATTGACAGCGTTTGCCATTTGAATCAGCTCGTGCCTGAGCATTGTTAGATCATACCGCTCACCATTGATCTTTACGATATTCGTCTCTTTTTCCAGTTCTTCGCATATTCCCTTTCTGCGGATTGGACTTAAACGTTGATACTCTTCGATCTTCTGTCGTTCTTTTGCTGATATAGCCTCCGCTTCTTGGATTAAGAGGTCGGTCTCACTTTGCTTTGGAGTAGTTTCTTCCATGTCTGTCAGCTCTACTTGATCAGTTTCCTCTTTTATGGTTTGTTTTGGGGCAACATCATTCCTGTTTTGTTCTGGTATAGTTTCTTCCATGCCAGTCAAATCTACCTGATATTCTTCCTTAGTGTTGACCTTGTTACTTGGGGCAACGTCAATTTTGTTCAGAGAGACCAAACGTCGACCAGGACGTCTGCTCCAAAGTTTCTTTTCCTTTGTGTTGGGTTTTGAAGGAGGCGACGGGAAACGATAACACATTTCGTTCTTCACAAATAGAGGTGATGGCGATGGCGCTTGTGGCACTGAAGAGACAGGCGAGATGGAACTAGAACGGTTAGAGAAAGATGAACGGTTAGAGGTCAAAGAATATGAACTTGTGGAAAATGACTCCACTGGAAGACTGGATTGGGGGTTTCCTTCTACTGACATCAAGTGAGAGCCACAAGGACAAGGCGACGTTGATTTAGAGTAATGTGGAATGGAATTATTATATGATGAACATGGCGAGAGCTGGAACTGGTCTTGCAATGAAGGGAGGAACGTCTTGACCTTTAATTCTGGCGATGGTGGATCTACCATCAGGGTTGGTTGGCGTCGAGTAAGTGGTTGTATAGGAGGCAATTTCAGGATTCTTGTGAACGATGGTGATGTGAGTTCTGACATTGTAGTTGCTGGAAACTTTGGTGATGATGATGATGAAAGAACGTGACTCGGTGAGTTGATTGATTGTAAACCACGTGTCGCATGAGACGGAAACAGTTTTCCAGGTTTTTCAAAAACATGAAATATTTGTTCATTGTCTAAATTGTGCAAGAAAAATCTCTCTTCACCGATATATATTGGTTCAGGTTTTCTGCTTCTTAAACCAGTTAGCTTATGCAGTTCTTGTACAGGAATTGAACTTGCGATGGTTTGTGTTGTTCTCACATTGGGTTTTCTCCTTGACTTGGTGCTAAGTTTTGTATTTACCTTTTTGCAATGTGTTTCACTTTTCTTGCAAGCTGAACGTTCGTCCAGAAGGCTGGTTGGTTGGTTGGTTGGTTCGCAACCGGTTTGACAAGGACTAGAGGTCGTTCTTACCATCTCTTTTTTTGGGCAGCTGAAGTGTTGGTCGGCAGAACTAAAGTTGCACTGACCCCTTTCTTTCACATGAATGAAAGTTGATGTTCTCCTATTTATGTATTTAGTTGGCGATTCCTTCTGGTCATCTTGCTTGTCTTCTAAAACTTTTCCACACTTCTCTGCCTTTTCCAGCGTTTCAAAGGTGCAGGGCATATCTTTACGATCTTCCTCATTGTTCCTATACTTTACTTGATGGTCTACACCTGACTTTTGTTGGCGGAAGTATCCAACCATCGCACTCTGTCTACTCCTGGATCCCATATGGAAGGAACATTCGTCTTGAGATCTTTCCATAGCCATTAAATGAGACGTATTTGTACGCCTTTTCAGCATTTTAAATTTATGGTATTTCTTGGATGTGCTGCGGGGGGTTTGAATCAAAGTAAATAAATCAACAAAACATCTGAGAAGTTTTTATAGCTCATTGTAAAAAAAATAAGGCGGTGTTAATGACGTACTAAATTATTCTTTTGATGTCGGAGTCTGTTAATCACGTTTTGTTGTTAAAGACCTTGGACTGCCCGCTAATAAGGTCTAATTAACAACGTATGTGCTCTAATAGCTATTGGAGTAGTTATTCTTAACCTACAAACCAGTATTTTTATGTAACTTCTATTTATTACGTAACGAATATAGCAGATATCATTCAGGCAGAACGGTGAGAACAAAAGTAACATATATGCCAACTATTGAATACTAGCGTTCTAAATAGTTAGTAATAGACCTTTTGCACATAAGACAGGAGTCACACAGAGTAACGGGGCCTTTACATCCGCAATAGCACTCGCGCTTGCACGTGGACATGCATTGTGAAGTTGTATAGACGTTATGACGTATATCCCGTTTTCAAATCCGCTGAAATAAAACCAAAAATCCACAATCGATTCTCTCCTTGGAACGATCAGAATCCTGTACAACAATTCCTGATTTAAAATTCCCAAAGTGTCAAGAAGGTTCCGGTTACCACAACACTTAAATTCTTATATAATTCCCTATTAAGGTACTGGCTGGATTTGTGCCCAGATGACGTACACTGGACCATATCCGACACGGGCTGGGCTAAATGTGCCTATGGGTGCCTTTTTGGACCTTGGAACCAAGGAGCATGTGTGTTCATCTACAATGGACAATTCGAAACGAGGAACGTTCTTGAAATACTTGAGAAGTACCCCATCAGTACGTTATGTTTACCACCCACTGGCTACCGCATGATGGTTCAACATGACTTGACGAGGTTTAGTTTCCCTAATCTGAGGCATTGTTTAAGCGCGGGAGAACCAATCAACCCCGAGGTTATGGATGAGTGGAAACAGGCGACTGGGCTTGAGATTCGAGAAGGATATGGACAAACAGAAACGGTAAGAAATTACGCAATGCTCTTTCTTTCAAAGGTTTTTGGAGCTGCAGGAAGTTGGCGTCATTTCGTCGATGAAATTTCTGGGGAGATGAGATCCCTATGATACTCTGTCATACAATCACTGGCCACTCCAGTCTACAATCACCGTCAAGGCACCATAACCTGTTCACAAAATCTTCCCGGTCTTTTAACACACGATACAAAATTCTGTTTATACAGACTCTACTGTGTGGAACATTTCGTTGTATTGAAAATCGTCCTGGATCGATGGGCAAACCTGCTCCTGGTTACGATGTACAGGTAAGGTTCTTAATCATATAATCGAGCCTTCGATCTATCCATGTGGGATCTTGCTATCCCATAGGTATCTTATTTGTTGTACAGAAAGTTGAGATACGTTTTTATAGTCCAACCTCAGTATAGTTGTGCCAAACTCAATGCATGTTGCAGACATATTTTTTGCATTAGTAATATCCATTCTTTTTTTCCCCGACATCTTGTGCGGTAAACTATAGTCATAATTTCTGAAATATTCGCTGCAACAGAGTTCCAGGTAGACAAGTTTAACAATGGCGCCATTGTCAACAGCTTCCTTCGAAAAGATATTTCGAAATTGCGCATTGGTACAACACTTGCGGTTTAGTGGAATATCCTCAAACCAAAGGCTTTTTTCTCTAGATTATAGATGAGGATTGTAATGAGTGTACTACTGGTAGTGAAGGTGATATTGCTGTTCGTATCAAACCTCACAGACCAACAGGACTCTTTACCGAGTACAAGGTAAGCATTTTAAGTTGATTTTGGGCTGAGGTAGGAAACCGAAGAACCTGGAGAAAAACTCTCGAAGCGCAAGAGAGAACCACTCACGATTATTGCATTGTATACTCCATAACCACAGCAGGGAGAGGTAGCGTACAATTAACAATTAAGGCTGCTTCTCTTTAACAATAAAGATAAAAGATGAAAGTCACTATTTTAGAAAAAATTGTATGTTCTCATTGTCCGGCATTGATAAGGGGTTCCTATAGCTATATTCATGGTGGAGAAATTTGGACAGTACTCGTTGAAAAAAATATACTAATTATTTTGCTTGTTCTCAGGATGATCCAGAACGAACAGCTTCGGTTTATCGTGGCGATTTTTATCTGACAGGTTGGTGGTTGATTCATTCGGTTCAGCCAACTGAGGATCACAACTACCAACTTTTAATGTTCATTTTCAGGGGATCGTGGGATTCGTGACGAAGACGGCTACCTGTGGTTTGTCGGTCGAGCTGATGACGTCATTTTATCCTCGGGGTAATTACGTAAATGAATCGTTTGAATTGAGGAGATTCATCGATGATGTCACGACCTTTAGGTTAGGCTCATGAGATTCACTAGTGACGTCAGGATTATTTCATGATGACGTCATATTAAGTCAGGGCGAAGTTGATGAGATTCACTGATAACGCTTTTTATGAATTAAATTCACTCATGGAAACTTGGGTTCAGACGTAAATCAGATCACGCCCTGATCAATGATGTCAATGGTCGTCTTTTCATTGTTAATACAGTGTAATGATTCCGTAGATATCGCATCGGGCCTTTTGAAGTTGAAAGTGCTTTAATTGAACATTCTGCCGTAGCTGAGTCTGCCGTAGTTAGCAGTCCTGACCCCATCAGGGGCGAGGTGAGGTCAAATTTACTACTGTGGTTATTTAATATATAGAGTGACGCAGTTAACCTGTGAACCAAAAAACTATTTTTCACGGGATTTTAATTTTGCGACTTTAACCCGCGAAAAATATTAACGAAAAAATCTACGACGCGAAATTTATTACTTTAACGGAGTGTTGCTAAAACGAGTAACGAGTAATGAGTAACAGAAGTTATAAGAATACGAGTAAGGTTTTGATTCATATTTTATAGTGGTTTCGGCCAGTTTCAATACAGATTTCGATACATATTTCAATACATATTTCGGTAGATATTTCGAGACATATTTCGAGACATGTTTCGAGACATTTCGTTCCACTGTTTCGAGACATGTAGTCGAGATTCAGTTTTAGAGGAATACACGTTTAAACTAAATACAAACTTCCCAAGCTACGAGCTCAAGCCATCCACTATGTAAAGTTTCCCATCACTGACACAAGTTGTGTTGCATCGTCGGGCAATGCGGGCCCCTCATCGTATCCTTCTGTGGTGTTTGTGTTTGTTTAACGCATCTCTTTGTTTCTTGTAGATTGTAAAGGCGTTTGTCATCTTGTCGCCGGGTTTTCAAGGAAATAAAGATGAGCTCGTCCTTGAACTACAACAACACGTGAAAGAGACAACAGCACCTTACAAATATCCTCGAAAGGTACGCGAGGTGCTGGACCGAGTAACCCGGGTTTAACTCGGCGGCGCACATTTTACTTTTTTTTTCCTTTTACCTCCTCTACGGGCGAGAGAAGCACGTAGATATCCCGCACCGTGTTTTATACTCTTACTTAAAATGCATCTCTCCACTGCCACGGTCTACACTAATTTTCGAAATATCCTACAACGCATATGATTTTCCCCGCGATAACGGCGATTTCGTTTTGGTTGATTTTTCACGGCAGATTGAGTTCGTGGATCATCTACCAAAGACAGTAAGCGGGAAGATAAGAAGAAAAGAACTACGTGCCTTGGAATGGGACAAGGTATCGGAGGATTAGGTACGGGAAATATTGCTAAAGAAGAAGATATTGCATGAAACAGGGATACAGGACACTAAGGATAGATGCCACAGTGATGACAACAGTACACCAGCCTCAAGTCCTCAAGATGAACCAGTTCCTGGAAGTGTTAGTTAGTGTTGTGAACTCAAATGTCAGAGATAACATGAGATACGTTAGCTAGTAAAAAAAGAAGTTTAATAGGTAAAAAACTACTTTAAAACTGAAACTACTTAATGTAACGGACTAACAATTGTATATTTTAATTAAAATATCTAAGTTTCTTGAACAAACCCGTATTTTGTTCCAGGAGGTGTAAAATGCAGATTCAAGAATTTGAAACAGGGACTGTGGAACAAAAGTTCAGTATTAGTTTTGAGTGGGCGGACTCTACATCACATGAATTATTTATACGTCATTTATTACCAAAGGGATCGGGGTGTTGCTGGGACTTGCAGCTGCCGCAGTTGACCCTTCAGTCGCCGAGGTCACAATCTAGAACTAGTGTACTTAGTATGGGATCGTATTTCTAAAGAGTGCCGGGCCAAAGATAAGCGCGATTATCATTCGATTCATGAGCCGTGTAAAGTGTATTTGCGTCGAAGGTGTTAGGACTCATTGGCTCGCTCTTGCTGTTCTCTTACCAGCCGTAAAATACCTTTGGGTGTCATAGTTATAATCATGTTACCAGGATGGAACATTCCTAGCTCCTTGACACAGGAACGCCGCGGTGAGTACCGAATAACGATCGATAACTTACACCCAAGAATCAAATGAGAGTTTTAAATGATGCCAGGAACGATTGGTTTGGTTAATCAGTTGTTGGTAAAAGAAAGTATGCAAAAAAGGATAGCTATTGTGAAATCCTATTGAAGACTCGGCGTGGATGAAAATAGGTCAGTTAAGGAGGTCAACGCCAAAAGGTGCAGACCAAAAATGGCGCAGTTTAAAAGATGTCACATCTTAACATCCCCACTCTCGGTCATGGTACGGTCTGTATACCGTATGTAGTGTTCAACTGCTTACTTTTTTATGAGCGTCTGAGTAAATCATAGTTTTCCTCTTTTAGAAGCATTTAATATTCAACCAGTGTAAATTATAGTGCTACAGATTTGATAAGAGCAAACATCTCACTGTACGATGTAACGCCAATGCACCATCTCCTAACACGATATCATACAGATATATATAAGTGAAAAAGAACGATACATTCACAGTCCTTATACAGCTTCCTATATTCCCATTCCTAACATAGTTCATAGGAGTTGTAAGAAAAACTCACACTTACCATATTTTACGGTTCGTTTCGGTTCGTTATCTTTAGCTACACATGCGTGACTAACGCTGCAGTACAAAAATTGTTTTGCTTTTCTCCAAGAACTATGTTTTGATATTTGTTTATGTCCCTTGTAATACTACTTTGATATCATTATAATAATAATATTATTATTGATTAATTAATAATCAGTTTTGGAAATGAATACGCGGTAGTTGTGCACAGCGGAAGCCCCAATTCGATTATGCGTATAGACCACTAGTAGTTCGCGGGCGATCGACAGTAAGTTGGAAGGTCAGTTTTATTCTCGATTTTGCAATAATTTAAGCTTATTATTCTATTTTATGTAGATTTATGCGATTACTCTGTGTATATCGCTAAGCTTATCATCTGTAGTCTGTGAGTTGGTATTGGCTTTAGTTTAGTATTTATGCAATATTTCAATGAACTTGACAGATAATCTTGTTTCAATGCAGTCAATCCCAAATAGAATCTTTGATCGCCGTTTATGTTTTCTTATTATTTTTGCTTATATTTATCTTCATTATTCCTGCATTACCATATCTTTCTCAAGCAAATGTAATCGAAAAAGATCATCGATTTGTAATACATGAAACACAAGAGTATAGAAAGGCGTCACAAACATAATTAGTGCACGAGGTTTGAAATTCAAATCTCGTACTCATGTAAACGGTTGCTAAACTCAATGTTTATGTTTGATTTCTAAAACCAAAGGAATATCGCTTTGTTTGACAAAGCGTCAGTAAATTCAAGACCTAAGATTTGTATTAATGAAGGTTTTACAGGTCTTTCAGCGATAATTTATACAAAACAGACCCTGTATTGTATTGTGAAAACCATTTGCATATGAATCACTTAGTCTTATATGCCTCTTATAATGAATCGGTAGGTGGGGCACTGCAGTGTCTTTGGACCAGTTACCTTTGCTCATATTATATCTCAAAATCCCTAAAACGTTTGTTGCATATTCAGGAGCATTATGTAAAACCCAATTTTAGCAAAATGATTTAAAATTGTCTAGCTTGTACCAGAAAATTGAGGGTTTGCTCTTATATGAGATTGTTTTGAGATGATCCATCTGGAAACATTTTTATTAGATTCTTAAACATTCGAAGACAACTTTCCTGAGTTATTAAGAAAAGTACATGGCTTGATATCATGGCCTGCTAATGACCAAAATGGAGGTTAAGTTTTACTACTGACAGGCAAAAATGATTTTCAACTGCCAAATGGAAAATAAAATGACAGATGAAATTTTGCTCCACAAAAATAAAAACTGTATGGCCATTTTTATTTTCTACTTCAAGTCCTGAAGTAGTTAGAAGTGTGAGATAGTGTTCTGAAAGGTTTTGAGACATCTTCACATTCTATTCATCCTATTTTAATAATTAATAAACCTCTGTAGGCATTCAGATATTTCTAAATGTCAATGATTTAAGTGCTTCAGGATAAAAAACATCTATAATTGTTTGTTAATTCTGTGCTAAGACACATTTTGTGTGGGGCTTTTATTTCCTAACATCTATGGTAACCTGAGAACAGCTCCAGAAAAGTTCAGTTTCATTCAGAATGCATTTATTTTTTGCTGTAGTAATTCTATTCAGTTACTCATCATATACTAAGCAATTATTGGATGGGGTTGAGCATGATATTATAAATTATCAAGACCACGTTCTGTTATCTGCTGAAGCTGTAGACCGAGGCTGATATCACAGACTGGAGGTCTTATTAATATAGGATACCATGCGAAAACCAATTTCAATAATTGTTTCATTAACATTTTGGAAATCTGGGAAATTCTTATATTTTAAATTTTCAAATCTATTTTTCTAAGCACACATCATCACTTGGACTTTGAACTCGAAATGATAAATCTCATATCTGCAGAAAAATTTCAAGTTGATACACTATTGATGATTGGCTGTATGTTGTTGGCCAATCAGTAGTGAGATAGTGAGTAAAATGTATTATATATTTTATCATTGCAGTCTTTTTTTTCTGAATATTTGGTTTTTGATGATTCATAACTTCAATCTATCATATATGAATTACTATAATTTGGAAGGAATGAACAACCCCAGACAGTCAGAACTTCATACCATGATTTTAATGAACATGTTTCTCATAATCAGCAATGATGTAACAAAGTAATCTAGATGACTTACTCTATGCAGTTACTGTAAACTATTCAATGTTGGGCTTTCAATGAAAAGTCAAACATTATCAACACGTGCCTGCAGACACACTGTTTAAATGAATATTTAACAATAGGTTTTAAAAACAGCTTGATAAAATGCTGCTGTAGAATCTGCTTTGATGGTGAATTTGAGGCAAAACATTATTTTTGAAAAATTCTTGTATTTGAAATGATATTTTAGTCTAATTTCAAGAACAATTATGGAATAATAGTGGCAAATCATTTCTTTTCTCAAAAACCCAAAATAGAGGTTCTAGAAAAAGTAGTCCAAAGACTAACCCTGTGGAACCCCATCAGAGATTTTTAAAAGATAAAGATATCAAAGACCAAAATAGGTTATATTTTACAACATGGGGAGCTGATAAATGTAAAGCAGCATTTTATATTTCTTGACAAATGTTTGTCTTTATTTTGCAGATTTAGAGCCAATTTCTATTCATGCTCCTTCCATGTCTAACTGTAAGTCCTGTGAACCATCTTGACAAGAATTAGTCTGTCTTCCTTAGATTCAAATGATAAAAATTGTTCTCTTTCAAGTTTTTCTTATTATAGTTGATTGATCATGCTAAATTTAAGGCCCAATTTAATTTAAATTAAATCTATATGTTTAGTACAATTTGATTAATGAATCTAGAATTTGTAAATCTCTACTGTGATTCTTCCTTTTTCTTCAGCACATATCAGTAGTGAAAGAACTAGGCAGTTTAATGAAGATTTCAACAGAAAAATAAAGCATCTTCTCAGAGAGGAAGAAAAGAAACGAGATGATTCTTGCCAAAATTTGATGTCACTATCAGCAAATTCTTCTCCGCAAAGATCCAGGGATAACACAAGAAAAAAAGATGAATCTAAAAAGAGTGATTTAAATAATACAGAAAAGGCCATGGAAACCTCTGTAATGAAAGGAGCAGTAGGTAAGATTTGTAGACTGAAAATTTCGTATAAATAGGTAGATTACATACATGTTGAATGTTAAAATCTAGAATGTCTAAAGAGATTAATAGTTTGCTTTTTCTTCCTCAATTCTCTTTGAACATAAGTCTTAGCATTCTGATATATTTTATTGTGGGGTTTTGCCTTCACAGACACATCTCCATTTGACTTATCGCTATCAGTTGATGATGAACTCATCTTGTCAGACCAGTCTTCTGACTCATCTAGTCCAAAGACGACACCAATTATTTCTGCATCCAGCACAAAGAGTATAGATGTTCAGGCAGGCCCATCAATGATAATAAGCATTAATTCCATGCCTTCAAGATTCCCCAAAAGAAAAAGGTCTTCATTATATGAGAGAAATAGGACTCCACCTCTAAAAACAGTGAAGATAGCACCCTTTAACAGAGCAGAGTCAGGTAATAACTCATCAAATTCTCAAGATGTTGCTCATCCTGGTATAGCAGCTGTTGCTGGAGGTGGTAAAACCATGATTTGTCATGCTGTGCCACTAACAGGAGCACCAGCAGGTACTGAGATGGCCTCAATTGGAAATACTGATGCATTTGTAGCATGTGTGCCTGTATCTTGCCAAGGGGCATTTTCTCCTAGTAAGTGTAAAGTACCAAAGCAAAAATGCAATTGTGAGCTACACATCAGGAAACAAGTACAGGGCTTAAACAAGAATGATCCTCTGGTTATTGACTCTGATGATGATGATGATGATGAAATAACTGTCATACATGAAGTTAAATCTTCAACATCTTCCAGTAGTTCATCTACGAAAGGTAAAGAAACAAAACCTTTTGCATTTGATGTTTGTTTTTTATAGAACACCTAAAATCCTTCATTGAAAATAGGACAAAAAGAACCCAAAAATGCCAGATCCTGAAATCTTAAACATTTCAATGCACAACAATTGAAAAGAGTTGGTATACTGGCAGTTATTTCAACAACACTACCGACTGAACCAAACGCATAAATACCGTCTCTGTCTGTTCGTTTCCTCACTCTGAAGATGACT
>WUAP02062448.1:0-17806 GCA_015163945.2 Stichodactyla helianthus
AAATACTTAACTAAGGAAGAACATTCCTTTGCAGGGATGAACTGTTACTATGTAAACTATTTGAAATATAGACTTATGAAACTAAATAATAATGACTTCTAAAATAGTGTCTCTTGACAGGGTCACACACTATAACTTTCCATTATTTCTATTTCATGTATAGTTCATTAGATGTACATTGTATATGCTTTTAGTGCAAGGTGCTTGTTTCATTTTTCTTAAAAAGTTTAGACAACAATCCGACCTGTTTTGATGCATTGCTTGTCAGAACCTGGTGAAAAACCTGCCAAAAGACCAAAGTGCTCCAAGGGATATCACACGTCACGAAATGCATACATGTTGGTCTATACTAGAAAGACTACAGGTACATTTAGTAGATATATTAATTAAACAAATCTATGTCTGAATGATGTAATTGTTTCTTCAAGCAAATTTTCTCCAAAATCTTTAGATCTGTTTTTTGTTTCTGACCTCTTAATGATGATAAATTGCTTCATCACATCGTCAAAGTAGTGTGGATTCACAAGGTGTAGCTGAGTGGATCTGCAGACTACTTTGACAGAAGATGTGATGAGGAAATTTATTGTCAATTAGATGCCAGACATAAAAAATGCAGAACTCAATTCATTTTTTATGATAAAAAATAATAAAATCTACTTGTTTTTAGTGATCAAATCAACCAACCATAAGGGTACACACTAGTTGACGACAGCATTTCTGTTTGTCTTATTAATGATGATAAAATGTAGCCAATCAGCATGGGAGAAATTTTTAAGTTATATTAGAAATGGCATTTATTTGGGCTCAGACAAAAGTTGCAAAATGTTTTATGTTTTCCACTTGCACAGAAGACTTGCCAACACCATCAGCAGATGTTCCTGAAGATTTACAGGAATTGGTTGCTAAAGACAACAGCAAATTTGAGGAATGGGTTGCAGCAATGAATCACATGAAGGTAGAAATAAGAAGACTAAAATACAATGAAGAAAGAGAAATGTTTTGTTGATGGAAGGTAGCTTAAGGAGAGGATAAAGGTTGGTTTTTAAGGGGAAGTGGAATTGACAGAGATACCTTTGCCAGAGTAAACAACAATACTTCCCTGTTTGCATGGATAGAAAAAATGGTTTGGTAGATAAGGGAAAGGTATTTGGAGGCAATTCTGATGTTATTTCTGGTGTCTGCCATTTTTGTCCTTAGAATGAAATGATTTCTAAAGGAAAAAATCTTCAAGCTGAAGTACAGTCTATCCATGAAGTATTACCTCTTACAGGAGGTTAGTTTGATTATTAATTCTGTTATTACATGTAAGTAGAGTAGACTATGTGCCCCCTTTCCCATGCCCCAATAAATGGATGCCCTCTAAATAGACAGTTACAGCTATAAAATATCTCATCTAATGATTGCATTTATTGGTTTGTTTGTTTGGCCATGGAAGATGATTATGAGTGGATCTCTACTGAATGGCTGAGGGTGTGGTTGAATGACAGAATAGAAGACAAGCCCCCTATTGATAACTCATCCCTTCTATGTAGCCATGGAAAGTAAGTATTCACTCATAACTCTGTCATAACATTATTGATACCATGAGATTGGTGAAGGAGAATCAAGTATAGAGGTTTTGCTTTGACCATATGATGGCAGCCAGGCAAAACAGATGGCAGAACAATCAAATCTCTTTCCCTAAAGGATTGAATTCTTTCTCATGTAAAACTATTTTTAATTATTGTTTCTGCTACCCAACATGGTTTTAAATTGCCACAGAAGTGGGATGTTAGCCATACACATGAATAAAATGATGTTTACATCCTTTGCCCATAGGCTTAATCCAGAAAAAGTTCCCAATGCCAAGAGAATAAGCAGCAAAGCTGTAAGTAATACTACATACATGCATGCAATGTAATTGGTGGTTATATGATCTGATGTGATAATATTACTCTGATAATCTTGGTAATACACAGTAGTTTTGAATAGACTGGATTTTCTTTATACAGGCAGATTTGTTTTACACAAAATTTGGAGGATTTCCAAGACTACAAAGGTACGTACCAAATTAAAACCATACAAAGAAATAAAATATCATGACCCTTTGTGTGGGGTTGGACTAACTTTTCACGTGCCCAACCTCCCTTGACCCCCTTTTCAACCATCTAATACTTAATCTGATCCTGACTCAGCATAATTTTATGTGACCTTCCCTCTTCCTTTTGACTCTTTTTAGATGATCTACCCTTTTGGAAGGCTCAAAAAAGGATGATCCTCCCTCTTTCTCCACTGCTAATTTATTACATTGACTTTTTTCCAGGGATTCACTGTGTCCTGAGTGTGTGAGGTCAGTTTGTAGCCAGATCAGGTTCAAGTTCAGACTATCAGAGGATGATAGAGCCATCAAAGCCATTACGAAGGTCAAGGCTGATCCTCAGAAGTAAGAGAGCAAACAATTTCTTTTTTTGAGGGGGGGGGGAAGGGTTGAGATGCCAGGAGGAGTTATTCATTCAAATTTGGACATTCAAAAAAGAAGAGTACCCATCATTCTCACACATGGAGACAGATTCCTCTGTCCTTCCCCTGCCTGGGTGTCATGGGTGGCACATGCTGTTAAAGCAGATTTTGTATGACTGTGAAAAGCTTGTGGCACAAACACGGTTGTGACACTGTCAAGACACAGCAAGGTGTGTCAAAATTCTAGAAAACATCTTGGTTGTGGCAAGGCATACTTACGGCACTGACCATGCCACAAGGTTTTCACAGTCATGCGAAATCTGCTCTATTGCGTCCCCTCTTACCACTGTGAGTCCAGCCAGCAGATTGGGTCGCTGGATGGGTCCCTGCTGATGCCACATGTGAGTAGAGTTTGTTCGATGTGTTGTTCTCTCCCTTGCCACAAGGGTTTTTCACCGGGTTTTCTGTTTTTTGTCCCTCCGTAAAAATTAACATGTGAGTTGAGTGTTGTGTGCTGTAAATATTAAATTTAGCGTCGTGTGTGGAGTAAACCTCAGGGAAGAGCCATGCGTTTTTTGACCCTTCACTCGGGTGATAGAGTATTTAAAGAGTGTTTATGCAGCAGGATTGACCGTAGGGCAATTATATAGGAAAACTAATCCTCGCATTTTAAAAAAATGTTTTACTACTTTTTTACTTGATTTTTCGTTTTTTTCGTGTTGCTTAACACACCATCTCGGACTTTAGGTTCAGAAATTAAATAAAATACAATATTTTTAAATTTTATTTCCATTTTCCTTTTATCTAAAGTGGGCTCCTTGTGGTGCATGTTGTGGTTTGGTAATTTTTTTTCTTTTCATTTGACTTTTCCAAGAGGTGGCAAGTGGTTCTGGATTGGGAAGAATTCGCTTCTCAGTTGGAAAAAACTGGCCACCTTAGAGGAGACTACAAAGATAGATGAGGCTGGGAGGAACCCTTTGTTCGACTCTGACATGATTATCAGCACTCCCATAAAACAGGCAACTAAACAGACGATCTGTATCAACGCAAACGGAAACTCTGAAACCAAAAGCAGGAAAAGGAAAAACCAATCTAGTACTAATGAAGATGATTCATTTACCCGAGAGGATGAAGTAAAAGCGAGAAGCCCAAAGCTACAGAATCTTGATAATGACTCGTGTGCTGGAAACATCAGTAAAGGAGATACTAGCTCATGTCAAATGGAAGACTCTACCAGCCTGGAGGATAGCGGCCGGTTGAATGATTCTAGTGATGACGATGAAGAGGATCTATGGAAGTTTAATGAGGATCTACTCTGCGAGCATGGTAAATGATAATGGTAATAAAAACCCGGGAACACGTCACAGCTGTTGTCCGTCACAATGCGCACTTGCATATAAATGATGTTATCAGCCAGATAAATAATCTAGAAATAGCAGACTACAGGGTTCGTACGAGTCATGGAAGATCTGGAAAATTATGGAATTTCGTAATTTAGTTTTCCAGGCCTGGAAAGTCATTGAATTTAGTATAGGTCATGGAAAGTCATGAAAAATTGTTTTCATGACGTGAAATAGTCAGAGATCTTCTATTTTGTGAATAGAAATGAGAGATTAAATCCAGACAGTGCCATATTTCAGCTTGATTGTAATATCATAAATGTTATCAAATCAAAAAAAGTTTTGAGAGTTTTCAAAAGCTATCAGTTAATTTTGGTCATGGAAAAGCACAAAAAGCCATTGAAAATGTCATGGAAAGTCGTGGAATTAGAAAATGTGAAAAGAGTACGAACCCTGGACTAACCATAAGTTTATAAAAATTGCTACGTTTTTGAGTTATGTGGAAGACATGTTCGACAGACCCCTTTTATCATCAGTCACAAGATTTAATGACTAATAACGTCTATATAAGTGGACGTTATTATCTTTCCTTTCTTCACCCAGGTAACCTCTCAGCAAGTGCCGGATGTCGGAAACTCATCCAAGAATCGATTTGGCAAAGATTATTGTACTACTTTGATTCTGCTCGCGAGTTTGCCCAAGACCATCCTGTCTGTCAGCAATGTCAGGTAGACAAACTATAATTTGAGAACCTTTTTATCTGACAACATTTGATAAGAGAATATTCTAAAGAAAATCTATGGCATGATCGTAACGTTACGGGGGGGAGGGAATCTTGTGCTTTCTTCCCACTGGTTCGTGCAAGCAAGTTCTTCAAGCCTGTGGTTGACAACAGGGCATCATTTGCAGAGTTTTGTTACCCCATGAAGCTTTGCACCTGAAGGAGGATGACGTGCGCACGAAAAATGGCTGCTCGCGCTGTGATTTTAAGCCTCGTCTTGCTAAATCCGTCTATTTATCACTCACATTTTTACGTATTTTTAACAATCTTCAATTTTACAGGCAGAAAACGAAGATGAGCGTAAAATCCAAGTATTAAACAAGACCCAAGCGAGTGAAGAAAGGGCAGCTCTTAGCAATTTATATTACAATAAACACAGACCTGATATGTCTAACAAGGAAGAGGTAAGCCACAGCTATAAAAGATATATCCTCCTCCCCTTACTCCACCAACCCAAAAAAATGCGCTGTGAGTTCACAGAAATGTTACTTCTTACCCATTTCCCCTGCGAGAAACTGGCAACTGAAAACGCAGGGTGGAGAGTGAGTAGCGGACCCCACCTTGACGCAAGACGCATTCCATTTTATACTCCAACTTTGTTTTCAATTTGTAGGAATCCAATAGTTTATGTGTGTACGTCGTCAGTAACTCGTTTCTAGATCGATGGCGGTCTTTTCTCAGGTAATCTATGTGAGCTTATAGGCTGCATTTATAAAGGACAGGAGATCTTTTCTCTTCTTAAAGTAGTCTGGCCTCTTCGCGAATGCTTGGAATATGACGTTTTGATGCAGTGTAGAGCACTAGATTAATGCCTGATATTCGGGTTATTTTCCCCTCCTTCGCCGAATCATTCATCCATCCACCCTTCCTTCTTTCCTCCTCTCTCTCTCCCTTCCTCTCTCCCTTCCTATTTCCCTTCCTCCCTCCCTTCCTATTTCCCTTCCTCCCTCCCTTCCTCTCTCCCTCTAATCATGAATCATTTCTCTCTTAGACATTGCAGCAAATGTTCTCGTCCAGATTCCATTGTCAACCGGGATCTATTGTGTCCTCATCAACGGTTCATGTTCAACCCTGAACTCAAGAATGATGATGGTGCTAATGAAGTGTTAGTATTGGGATTATTTAACTGAATAAGCAAGCAACGAATGACATAGATCAAGTTATGATTTAATTTGAATTCTGCTTTCATTTTAACAGATTCAGTTATTTATTCAAACACGAGTGGGATATGATCTCGAGCAAGTATAGTTACGATGAAATAATCACCGTTACCAAGGAAACCACTGCTGATGGAGAGAACTGTAGATTCATCACGTCTCCAGGTATGTTACTCTTATCTGATTGGCTAATGCTTGTCATGTGACAGTTTTATCATCTGAGGCCAAAATAAAAAATAGATGTTTCCGGTTGCATGACCGACCCTTTCTTACAGGGGGGGTTAAAATAGCTCAAAACGCCAAAGAAGTAATATGACGAGTTGTAATATGACAACTCATTTGCTAGAAAAATTCTGAACTTTTTTTCAACATCCAAGTAAAATTCTGAACTTTTATTTCATCCTTTTTTCAACCTCCAAGTACATTGCTTGGGTTGCCTGTGACCCTACAATTTTTTTTCCATCAGTGCCACAGGGATCCCAATTATCATTCAGTTCAATTTCAGTGCAAAGCGTCATGGGAAAAAGCACATGGCTTGACAAAAATGGCGGTTTGATCGACAAACGTTTCTTGCCAGTGTCTATATGGCCAAAAAAGCTTATATTTACTCCCATTCCAAATCACTGTTACAATGATTCCAAAATTCGTTGATTTCTTTCCACAAGGGACCAACAGTGGCTCTTGTTCTCAAAACTTTGGACCAAAAAATGCATCGTTAATCTTCTGCCGGTGAAAATAAAAATTTTTTTTATCGCCTGCAGTAAAGCCACGACTCCTTTCCTTTTAACCATATAGATTAAAATGTGCCTTATTTTTTCTTTTCTTTTTTTTTTTTATTTCAGTTTAAAAAAAAAAAATACCGACCTACCGACCCTACAGGTTTTTGGTCGTGCAACCTACCGGAAACACACATTATTTTTTTTGGCCTGATTGGCTTGGCTGAAGCAGTCATGCCACAATGTTTGACCAACGTCAAAGACTCTACTTGGCTGATTGTGGTAACATCCCGACCAAACAACCAATTTCGATGTGTTGCTATTGTTGATTCAAGGAGATATTTTGTTGTAGCTGTCAGTACATGCGCTAACATTTCAACAACGTTTGTTGCTTTATAGAGATATGTGAAGACTGTCACGCGTCACGCATGCTCGAGAAAGCCCGCTCGTTCGAAAACTACCGTCACGCAACGATATTCGTCCGAAAAATCACCGATGAACACGACCCCCAGGAAATACAAAGGCACTTCGATGAGGTTAGCCGTCAGAAAGAGTGAATAATTGGCTTCTACCCCCTACTTTCCTCATATTTCTCTTTGTATTTCAGGAAGCCACGGATCCAGACTCTCCACAAGATCCCGATTATAGCGTGAGTTTTGACATTATTGGGTTTATTTTGGTAATTTCCCGGAGAGAGACTGGTAACGAACGAGTCGCGCATGGTATTATGGGACTAAATATCTGGCAACCTGTTTCCCACAATGCTATGCCCGGCGCTTTAGTTAGCAGTCTTCCTTGGAGCTTAGGGAAATGAGAATGGTTGAAGAAAAAGGTTAATGTCCTTACACAGTAACTTTAGTTTGATTTATTATCAGCAAAAAAATGTTAATAACACCGTTAAAATTGATGATTTAGTCCTCAGACAATAAGCAGAAAAGTAAGACAGAAACCTCGAAAAGGCGCAGTTCCAGGTAACGACGTACAGATATATTAGAGCAGATTGCGTGACTGTGTAAAGCGCGAGGCACGATTGGTGCCGTAAGCGTGCCTTGCCACGACCGTGATGTTTTCTAAAATGTTGACGTGGCTTGTCACTTCCGTGTTCGTACTGCGAGCTTTTCACAGTCATACGAAATCTGCTCTAATGTTGTTGTATTTATATTATGTTGATAAAGTATTGAGAACTAAAAAGGAAAGTCCACGAATTCCATTAGACCTGTGAAGCCTTTCCCAGGGTGACCAAAAGACAGAGATATGGCAGCCATGTTGGTGGTATAGACAAAAGGACCTAATGAGAAATCTTTTGTTAAATACCACCAACATGGCCGCGATGACGTAACGTGTTAACGTCCTATTGGTGTGCCATAAGCACAATTAGCTCAGTTGGTGGAGCATCGGTCGGTCGTGTGGGAGGTCATGGGTTCAAGCCCCGGCCGGACTAACTCTCAGGGTCTTAAAATAACCGAGAAGAAGGTGCTGCCTTTGTAATAATATCCGCAAATGGTTAAATCACGTTAATGGCGGTTCCGAACATTTTATTATATTCATATAGAATTTGCACGCTATAATTGTTAAGCATTCCCATAACTTGATGTAGTGTCCTTTACCCAGCCTTAGAGCAGATTTCGTATGACTGTGAAAAAGGTCGCGGCACAGTTAGTGCCGTAAGCGTGCCTTGCCGCGACCGTGATGTTTTCTAGAATTTTGAAGTTCCTTGCCGCGCCTTGTCCGCGCCGTGTTCATGCCGCGACTTTTTCACAGTCATACGAAATCTGCTCTATTATCTTGTGTCTTACAAACAGGCATCGCAAGCAACGTGGGGAGGTTAATCTCACAGTTCATTCCAGTCAAACGCTCAGAGATATTAAATTGGAGGTTAGTCATATTCTTGAAGTTTAATATACACCCTGAGCCACGTAGCATTTAACTAAGGGCCCGGTCATTAATTGAAGGGGGGGCTGGTACAAAAAGTTGTGGACCAGTATTTTATAGGCCCCACATAAAGAGTGGATTAAGAGAGAAAGTGAGAAATTTAGGGGGGAGGGGTCACCAAAATTCATGCAAGTAAAACTCAAAATGTACCAACCCCCATCTAATAAATAAAAAGTCCCTAAAAGTGATTTTGTCAAAAAAATTTTTTTTTCAAAACGTCGTCTTACTACTGATGAATTTGATGCTTCGTTTTGTAGCTCATGAAGTCATTTTCAGTGATGCCGATGGATCAACATCTAAGCCTCAAAGGCATCCCTCTGACCGATGACGCAGCTACACTGAGTCGGTTAGGAGTTCGACCTGGATGTTTGCTGATGCTTAAGGTAAAACTTTACTCTGTTACTCGGCCAATAGCGCAACCTTTCACTGTTTGTTACCATGGTGATGAATCAACATTTGGTAATACACCATTTCACAGTTCTCGTCGCTCAACCTCAGCCTCGTCAGCACGTAATTCTTCAGAATTTGACTTCAGCTCGCAATAATGTAAGGTATTTGCACCTCAACGAACAATTGAAATAATCAAAAATTCCAAATGCAGTACTCAATTTCTAAAGAATATATTTCACGGTAGCAAGGCTGAGGTTGAGCGACGGGAACTGTGAAATGGTCTATTCTCTGGCCAGATGACGTGGGTATGACATCGAAACTTTGCAGCCTAAAAAAAAGGAATTTTATCGAGCGACTTCAGGCAAGATTTTATGGCAATTTTACGGCTACAGATCGCGCACAAGTCGCCACCAATTCGAAAATGCTCAAAATTTAGTGGAAACGCGCGATTTGGGTTGCGATAAATCCGCCATTAAATTCGGCGTTCAATTCGCGCGACAAAATTGCTATTGTAAACGGGTCTTAAAAGTAATGTTACACAGGACGATTCGAAACGACGATTTTTCGCGATACGCCATTGCGAGAAAGGGTGATGCCGTGCTTCATGCGAATCGTCCTGTGTAACATCACCTTTACACGGATCAACTTTTTTGCAAAACGGCGTGGAAATAAAAGGTTTTGATCTTTTTAATAACGTTCTCGAATGACCATCTACATTTGTGTTTCCGCGCGTTTTATCAGTAATCATTTGTTCCATGAACAGCTTAACAACTCCGGAAGTCGGGTTTTTTTTTCCTTACAAATGACGTCATAAAAGACCAAATAAACTCGCAGAATATTTCCGCAACAAGTGAAGGTGATTCGTGTTACTTCAAATATTTATTTCAACTTTTACTCTTCCAGCGTGTTTATATTGCTTAAATAAGACACGTTTTTAACATCTGATGGCAGATGCATGTTATGAATGACGTAATGGGCCGAACAGGGGGGGGGGAGGCGGAACTTGTGAGGTGCACAAGATGTTGCTTCAAAATGAAGTTTGATTATCAAGTTTTTATACAGAGGAAGTACATAGCTTTACCTTGGATTTGTAGAGTTGGTATCGGCACTTCCGTGTTCTTTATCCCCTTTTCTCATTCATCGCAGGCATTTGTGTGTTTTTTTTGTTTTTTGTTTTTTTGTTTGTTTGTTTGTTTTTTTCTGTTTTTTGTTTTTACTGATCTACCCTTCTCCCCACCACTGGTTGAGGATATCCATTTCCTATACACCCTCACGTCTTTCAATGAAATTCGGAGATCTACTCACTTGAGGTCCTCAGGCAGGATTGTATTAGATGTTATAGAACTTAATGCAAGCTTGTCCATTCTATAGCTGGATCAGCCTCAAGGTGGAGGACACCCCGAAACCTTGTTAGCGGCTTCTACTGCCCCGGAAAAAGGCTTTCAAGGTAAATCTCTTCTCTTGAAGTAAATCAAACATTACTAGCTCCTATTTTCCTTATTTCTGCTTCTTTTTTATCTGTTTTCACACAACAGCCTCGTTTAGCATCTGACGCGACCTTTCGATGGTCGTGTAGTTCTTCACTGAAGGGAATATGCAGACATACACCTTTGGAACAAACATCGCCGTTTATTGATTCTCATTACGCTCCTTTCAAAAATGCTCTATCACAATCACTGCGTACCAAAACTTCCGATTCTTATTACCACATTCTACTGGGATTTCACATCGATTTTCTGTGCAGTTGAGCGACTTGTGAACATTTTTTCATGCATTTTTTCCTTTTTCCCTCAGGAACTGGACTGCTAGGTTACTGAGTCCAAGATCACAGAAGAGTTTTTATTTATTACTTAAGACGAAAATTACTCCTGAAATATCGACAAAACAAGCTGTTATGTGAAATCACCTAATTTATAGCAACAACAGCAACATGGTAAACATTTTAGAATGTCTACTGATTTTGTACTAGACTAGAGCATATAGATTGCTCCAGTCTGATTGAGAAAAATTGTCATTGTATAGTTATTAAAATGTAAATCTGTAAAAAAAGGAAAATCTGAAAATCTAATAAAATTATGAATATGTCGTATATCTTGATCGATTTTCAAAATGGAATGGCTTTTTGATTATTTGGAATATGGGTTTATCTTGCACTGTATAGGGTTCTCTTACTCTACAAAGGCTTTTCTTGCACTCTACTGGCTTTACTTCAATGGCTTCTATTTCATTATACAGGCTTTTCGTGCACTATATAGGTTTCTCTTACACCGTATAGGCTTCTCGTGCATTATACAGGTTTCTGTTGCACCATACAGGCTTCTCGTGCACTATACAGGTTTCTGTTGCATAATATAGGCTTCTCTTGCATAATATAGGATGTCGAGGTTACACTGGGGGTATTTACCACGGATAAAAACAATCCGATCCGCCTTTTCGTTTTGCTTGGGAGTTAGAAAAAGCCCAGCTCTTTAGTTGGGTGAATGTCACGTTTGTTCTTTATGACGTACACATAGTGGTTCGCCTCGGTAAATTTACCTTGGGATATGTCGATTACAATACAAAAATCGGTTTACCGAGGATTTAGTTTAGCTTTTTACCGCGGGAAAAGGGCTAAATGTAACCGCAGCTATTATAGGCTTCTCTTGCACAAACAGGCTTGATAATTTACATGTTATGAAACAGGCAGCTGCTCAAATAACGCCTGTTTGAGATAATAAAAGATAACCAAATCAAAAAGATCGCAAAAGTAAGATAAAGCTAGGGCAATATGTATAATTGAAAAAGCCATTAATGTTATCAAAACTGACATTTGTTCTTTTTAAGTCACGTGGGCAATAAGGCTTTATTGGGTCAACTTGACAAATATAAATGCCTTAAGTGTCGCCTTAAGTAAATAAGAAAAATAAGACATATTTAACAACATTTTTATCCCCGTCTCCCATCTCTCTTCTCGTGATGTAATTTCGTGGCGATTTTCGGTACAAAATTTCGGTGTCGGGATTCCTAAATTTCAATTGCGCAACTGATATTTGCCTTGTATTTCAGTGTATCAGAGATGTTAATTTAAGCAAATGTGACATTCATTCATTCAGTCCTATTCCGCTTTACTATTTCCTACGGCTTGAGGACGTCTTTTTCTCTTTGCCATGGTAACGGACCCTAGTGTAAACAAAGCGCTAATTTTCTCAGGACATTAGCCACTTCTGTTTAACAGGAAAGGAAACAGACACTTGAGAAGCTAATAGCTTACTTCGTTCAGAAAATATCTCAAATTAACAAGACTATAATTTTAAAAATCTTTGAATTGCAGTGACGATGTATCTTAGATAACAATTCTTGTTTTTTCTGACTTTTTTATTAGTAAACTTGACGTTTCGGCTGTTTTCATTCTGATGAAGGCTGTTCAAAAACAGCCGAAACGTCAAGTTTAAATAACTAAAAGTCAGAAAAACCAAGAATTGTTATCTAAGACTATAATTGATGTCGGCATATATGCGTTAATTACCAGCCATCAAGTCGCCGCTAGCAAAACCGTCAGAATAAGATGGTTTTAATCGCACTGGAAACATTATTTCCGCGTTTGAATGGTTCAATAATGAGTCATTACGGTATTGTGTAGGCGTAAGATGAAAATGCAGTAATGGTCATGCCATTACGATGCAGTAAACTGATGCCAAGAGACGTGGGTTCAGCCTCGGTATGTCAACCCATTCTCTTCTTCAGGGAGGAGCGCAGCTACGTTGACCGCCACTCGAGGACATCCATCATGGACATGTAAGTTTTTAAGCTTGGAGCTCCAGAAAACGTGTATTTTTACATGTTCTGTGAGGATTGCGATCCATATAATGCAGGGACATTGCGTAACGATGTTGAGTCTTGCTATTAGCTAAAGAACGTCTAAAGCAAGCACAAGATCATCGGAATCGGAATACTAACCTTGCTAGTATTGCTAGTAATTACTGGTATCGTCATGCAAGGTAAGCCCGCTTGTTCAACAACTTATTTTCGTACAGAATTAGAATTCTCACAGAGCAAATTGCAAGCTTTTGTAATAATTTAACTGAATAAGAAACAATAAGAGATAGAAAATCTTCATCAACGAAAGAGTATATGGACAATGAGAAATGTGTTGGCACAATTCGAATGTTGTTTGATTATCGAAAAGAGCATATATTTTTCTCTTAAAGAAATCTCAAATCGCCAAGTTTCATACTAGAATCGTGTGAAATCATCGCCTCGCGATTCATCTGATTTTTGTTTTTCTTTTCTTGTGACATTATTCTTGGAATTCCCTGAAAAGCCAATCGATTTACCTAGCTATAGAAGCAGACATCGTTTGAACAACTCAAGCCATCTGGTATCGTATTAGACTTAATGACTTTGAATATCAAGCAAAACATTTAGTTGACGAAAATTCGTTTGATGAACAATATTTCTTTAAGTCAAATCGGTTTGGAAATTAATCATCTTGCGGAGGTTTTTTCAGGAGAACATGGATGCCGTTCGTGATCATTCAAGCTTGTTTGGTAAAGGCCTGTTTAGCGTAAAATAAGGTTTAAAGAAAACGTGTATTTTAGGATATGATAAGATGGGAAAATCTCGTTTAGTTTCTGTAAATTAAATTTAGATACCTGAGTGAGCAAGTTTTTCTGTTTTTTCATTTTCCATAGCCTTTTTATATTCATCATTGCCATCCTTGTCTATTTTCAAAAGGGAGAGTCTACAGAGCACGCAGTTGATGTAATATATTCATAGAAATACAATGAACAACACATAATACAAATGGTCGAACGAGCAGAAACTTGATGATTAGTTTCTGTATAGTGCAAATTATTCATACACTGAAGATGGGAGAGGTACTCCCGAAACATGTTTGTCAAACTCAAGTGTGTTGTCCTTATTTTAAAATAATACAAATGGATAGAACGACAATAGACCACAATAGTGTCAATATATTACATCAACTGAGTGCTCTGTAGATTTTCCCATTTTCAAAATGCCAGCATTTGCATAAGTTGAGAAAATCTTACATATATATATTGTTAATTAAAAATAACTTCGCCATTTCTGGATATCTCAATGAGCACTAGAAGTTTCTATTTTTTCAGCTTCCATAACCTATTTATTCATCTTGCTGTCCTCGTCTATTTTCAAAATACCAGAATTTGATAAATTGAGAAAATCTGGTTTATTTTCTGTTAATTCAAAATAACTTCGCCATTTCTAGGTATTTCAGTGATCAGGTTTTTCTATTTTTTCAGCTTCCCTAACACTTTTTAATCATCATTGCCATGCTCTTCTACTTTCAAATGCCACATATGATTTAATAAGTTTAGAAAATCCTGTTCATTTTCAGTTAATTAAAAATAACGGCGCCATTTCAGTGAGCAAGTTTTTCAATCTATTTTTGTTTCTATAACCTTTTTTGTTCATCGTTGCCTTCCTCCTCCTAGTCTATTTTTAATGCCAGGAAGAAAATGTTGTATATTTCCTGACAACTAAATATAGCGTCGCCAGTTCAATTAAGATATTTTTAGTGAGCATTTTTCTCATTTTTCAGTTCCCATAACCTTCTTGTTCATCGTTGCCATTCTTCTTGTCACCGTGGTCCACGAAGACGAAGCGCTGCAAGGAAGGATCCACAGACGATGCAAGAAACGGTTCACCAAGTGCGCAATAATGCGCCCTAGGAGATTCAACTGTTGCTACAGAGCGTGGCGATTTTGCTCGCTTCATTCTCGATACGGCTGCAGACGTCGACAGTGCAGTAGATTTCATCGCAGATGTATGTGCGACTCTGGATATAAACGTTATTGCTAAAATAATGTAAAAATTCAATCCTTTAAAGCCTTTCACTTACACCGTTTATTCAACATACGGTACGGCAGGCTTTGGTTGACGTCTAAAGTAATAAAAGTAATTAGTAAAATGTCCTTTGGATGCAGTTTGTTTTATTACCGCTCAGTCAAATTGCCAATTTGCTTCAAGTTTCAATGTGACGACCTTCTAGAAATTAGCATGATTTATTCTGAAGAAAAAGAAAGAAAAGAAAAGGACCCCAACACAAAAAAAAACATACAAGATAACATAACAAAACAAAAAAGTCCAGCACAAAATACCAAAGATTATCGTTTTATTTCAAATTTGTTTAACACTTCGGTCTGTTGATCTGACTGTCGGACGATGAACAACAAACAACACTCAAAAACTTTCATAGTATTTTTCCCTTGATAACCCATAAAGAATAATAATTCGCCATGCAGTTAAATATAACGTAATAACAATCATATATCCTATGTCCACGTGTTATAGTGGTTTAAATATTCTGATTGTGCTCTATCTTCAGCAAACATAATTGCATTTTGCTTAAATCATAGCTAATAAAAATCAATAAGATCAGTCTCGCATCTGTAAATACGCAAAGGAACTTTGACACAACTACAGCCTTCCCTGATCCATAGTCTCATGTAAAATTTTCCATTCTGCGAAAATCCATTCTGTTAAGGTTGACACAATACAAGGTAACATCTAGCAGAGACAAGGTAAGGACTGGCTTCTTCGCGCCCACCCCCTCTGCTGCGGGATCCCAGTTTAGGCTACAACAGCGGGAAAACCCGACAAGGGTATAGAGCGTATTTCGTACGAGTGGGAAACGGTAAGGCGAATTCGAAGCCGTACCGTACGAGTACCGTATTTTACTGTACTGTAACGGAGGCCATGTCGGTGTTACTGCATTTCGTACCGTGGACATGCCGTAAGTCAGAACCGTTCGTTTCCCTCTCGTACGAAAACCGCTCTAAAAATAATGGAGACGCACACGGAGGAGGCTAGACGTCGTTCTTATCTCGCGAGTAAACTGTTCTGGAGACACGTCACGTATCTTGTGCTTACTTCATGACCTACAAATTCAAACCTGTTTGAATCCGTGGAGCATGGAGCGGCGCAAAAAACAAAAAAAAAATTCTGTGACAACAGGAGTTTTGAGACTGGAAGCCAAGGGATGATTTACTTCGGGCGTAATGTTTTCCCATTTCAGATCACGTGTCATTCCCTTCGGTGTCACTTCTTTGTTTCTGGGTAACGCTTGAGAAAAACATTAATATGTATAAAACCTCAAACAAAGAATCTTATTCCCGAGAGAATGACACGTGGTCTGAAATGGGAAAACATTACGCCCAAGGTAAAGAGGTCTATTTTGAAACCTGTCCCTGCTAAATGTTCCCTGGTGTGCACCGCCTTCTTAACGTCTATTTTGCACTGAAAGCACAGAAGACCATAGCAGCGGTGCTGTGGTAATTAGGGTCTGTGATAATAGAATTATTTCATGTGGGGATATTTCCATGGCCCAGGATTTGCTAGAGCTTCTTTGACGCTCATGCCTGACGTCCATCTCAGTAGATACATTATGCCTCCAGCTTTGTCGTTAGTTCCTGGAGAAGAAAATATAAGCTTAGCTTAGATATAGAGATTGAAAATTGTCAAACTCTAAAACGATTTCTCAAGAAGACTTCTTCGACGTTTTTGGTCATGTTTTCCATTTCAAACTACATGTCATTTCTTTGACCAAAAAAAAATCTTTCTACTAAAGCTAGTTCGTCTAGTCGGCCTTTCCCAAGATATGGTTGACTGATTCCTGTACTTGCCAAAGCCTCGAATTCATGAATGTAGCAGTTTCTTCATGGTGTTATGTAAATTATACATTGTTTAATCAACGACTCTTCTTTGCTTTATTGTTTAATCATCCTCAAGTCCATTGTATCAGATTAGTACATAGGTCAGTGTACGATGGTACGTACTGAAATAGAGGCTTTGGCAAGTACGGGTCTCCCTCAACCATATCTTGGGAAAGGCCTATTGCTCGATTACAAACATTCCCAAGAGGATCAAAAGACAAAGGCATGGTGTCCCTGTTGGTGCCAAAGACAAAACCTAATGAGGAATCTTTGTTAAATGGCACTTACATGGCCGCGATGACGTTACGTGCAATCGAGCAATTGCGAATGCACGCTTTGTATTGTGGGGGTTGTAGTCAGAAAGTAATCTCTGACTCGTAATGAGAAAAAACGACCTGCGGAAATACCATGATAAAACCAGATTTCGAAAAATATTTACAGTTTTGTGAAAAATGTCCGACTTCATTTTCAAAATTTTGTGTCTAAATATACAAAATTTCAGTCTAAACTCTCAAAAATTTTATTGGTATGTCCGATTTACTGGTCACGCTCAGGTAAAATTAGCCATAAACGCAATCTCCTAATGCTCAAGAAAGTCTTCCATTGTGTTACTCACCAGACATTCTCGCACCACCAAAAGGCTGTTGTTGTACAATTGATCCAGTACACTTGTCGTTGATGTAGAAATTACCAGCAGATTCGCGCAGTACATCACTTGCTTCCTTTATGAACTCCCTGCAAAGAAACAAACCAAGTATTTTAGGATTGCGCATTAACAGGGTGCCATGATGTCGGGACAGGAGCGTCAAAATTAAAACGTAGGGTGTTGTAGAAACGTTGAACATAATTTTTAAACTGTCATTTATATTTGTTTAATAACTTTTAAAAAGGTACACTGAAAACTGCGCACGTCTATCGGCTGGCATTAAGTAATTTTGAGCATAAATTGTGTAAATATTGTAGTTTTGAAAAGGCCCAGACAACAAAACATTGCGAGTGACTTCAGTGACAACATTTGCTTAGTGTGATATCAAACGGAAGCTAGAACTTTTATTGTGCAATACGGTTATCAAATAAACACGAGATAATAAAATTTCGCATATTTTCGTCAAAGAACATCATCTCAACACCAGCAACATTGCATTTGTACCCACAATATAAAATTTCTTGCGTGAAACATAAAATAGATGAAAATGTTTTAAAATTCAAGTGCAAACGTTGTATATTTCATGGTTGTCTGCAACACGGTGACAGTAAAACTGATTCCAAGCCTCCAAAGGACTACAATAGCTGTTATTACAGCTGCATGCAGATGAGATGCAAATGAACCAGTATGCATTGTATTGACCCGATAGCCTCGCTTGAATGATTCTTAAAA
>WUAP02062559.1:0-17803 GCA_015163945.2 Stichodactyla helianthus
GTAAATGGGGGACATTAAAGAACCTGTTGAGCTGTTCGTAAGAGTAGGGGAGGTCTCCCGGTTCAACAGTCTGGTCTAATTATTCACTCATGATTGTAAGCTGCGCGGCTGCCTATAACGCCTTAAAATGCAGTCTGTAAAAATTCTCATTAAACATTGTAAAGCGCCTTTGAATATATCCACATAGAAAAGACGCTATATAAATCATAAATCATTCATTCATTCATTGAATTTGGTATATATCCATCTTTCATTATCCATTTAGAATAATGGTGAACAATAGGTAAGTGGCTCTAGCTGGCAATGACCCCGCTGTCATGGTAACTGGTACCTACTACACTGGGCTGTCAGTTAAACTAAACAAAGGAGACCAGATAGCCTGTAGACTCAATTACGGTGCGAACCTGTGGTCAGGCATGGAACACACGTACGTTTTTTGGAGCTTTTCTGCATTAGCGCTAACAGTTTTTACTTAAAGAGGTTGCAGAAAGACGACATAGCGAATCTGATGTTGAATTATTATGTCGTGGGAACTGGATTGTCTTATTCATGAGAAGCTGTACATAAGGGAACCAACCATCTCTTAATAAACAATCGGACACAATAGACCCTTTTACAGTTCTCTTCGGGTCAACTCGTTTCTGTTTTTGGCCTTGTAATTTATTCTTTAGAATTTGACTACAGCCCGTTATAATTTAAGGCATTTCACATTGATGAACAATTGAAGCATTCAAGAATTTCACAGGCTGTGGTCAATTGTTAAAGAAAAATTACGCGCTATCGAGGCTGTAGTTGACCCGAAGAGAACTGTAAAATGGTCTATTAGAGTCAAAGTACTTATTTCATCATTTTTTGACACCTTGATATTAAGCTACACTGCTGCTTTCCTATATTTGCATTTCAGTTAAGCCATCCTTCAGTAGATCTGAAGATGTTGTCGAGATGTTATCGAGACGTTAGTATTTATAATTAATGAATCATCATTCAGTGTAAAAGTAGCTTCAACGAAGTATTGTAAAATTGCATCATTAATTGAGACGAGTCGCCGGGAGCTTTTAGCCAGAATTTGAGTTATGATCAATAAAGTTTAACGTACAATTATGGTCCATGAAATATGATTGAATTGTTTTTGATTAGAAAATGATTGAATATGTTTCCAGGCAAACACCGATACAACGATAATGTTTCGTTGAATGGGCTCTTGGCAGGTATTGCGTGACATTTAAAATATTGCCTCCCTGTTCTTAAAAATATCATATTTAAAAAGAACACCCCAAAATTAGTAAATTTGGAAATTTTGAGGGCAATCCAGTAAATACGGACGAAGTTGTCGACGATCAAAGTCGTGTATTTTTACAAAGAATGTATGGTGTAGGGCAACCTTGCCCGACAGAATGCGTCAATAATGGCGGTGTCATTCGGTGAAACAGATTTCGAAGAAGCGTTAAAGAATATTTTAGCAACCATAGGAATATTTCTAAAGGCAGAACAGAAAAAAGCATTAAAACAACTTGTTTTCGGAGGAGATCTGTTAGCCGTCCTACTTACAGGGTTCGGGAAGTGGAAGACCAGATCAAAGAAGTAGAGAACTTTGGGGAGTCCAAGTCTAAGTCCGGTTTTGCACTCGAACACAGGTAACCCAAAACAACTTTTCTCCCTTCCCCCAAAAAAGAAAGGCTTGCTATGCAGGCTAAGCTACCTCCTTTTCTGTAGTATTTCTAATTACTTTAAACAGTGCCGAAATAGAATAAATGAAGTAAGGAGAAGGTAAGGAGAAAATGAGCTCAGAAAAAAGTCTGAGTTCCAGCCTGGTTCAAGCATCTGACTAGATTACGGAAGGTGGTGGGTCTATTTGAAATCCCATTTTGAACTTGGCGATTTTTTCTGAGTTCATTTTCTCTTTATACTCTCGTTATTTCATTTATTCATTATCATACGCACGTCTAAACTCTACAAAAAAAGGTTGGTTTTTTAAACATGGATGAGCAAACTTTTCATGTCTTTACCATTCTGGTGAGTACATTTACATAGAATTCACAGCTAGAAAAATACCGAGCAGCCTCGATTCCATGCATAGCATTTGCGTCGCAGTAAATTCAAAATACCGGATGGATAAAATATGAAATTGGTATTATAGAAATCTGAAATTATTGAATTCCATTTATTCTCCATTGAAGCGCTTTAGATGTCAAAGAGTCGTTGATAATAATGATGATGATGATAATAAAAAATAGGAAAAATCCTTGCTTTGCTGAAGGTTATTAGTCATCTATACCTTTTGGTGTGGATCCAATAGAAAATATGCTGAATAATTAAAAAGCAACGGAAATAATTAGTTTTTCTTTGAAAAAGCTGTAAACAGAATGTTCGAAAACGTACGTTGAGCAATAATAACTGAGCGAACTTAGTTTATAAAAAGAAAAACACCAGCTTTTATACATTGTTCTGATGTTCCTTCACTGTCTGTGGTTATCAACACCACCATTATCATCCAATCAATCCATGCTTTGTTCTTCATCCAAGTGAAAGGAACATTCCTTCTGGCATTTTACAGTATCAGCGACAAACCTGATGGCACGGGTGGTGTAGCGGTAACACGTTTTTAAGCAGATTAAGTTCGAGTGCCATTTGATACGGCAAATTCATGACCGTACTTTATTTTTATCAGCTCGTTTTTCATTGTTCTTCTCGGGTGAATATATCGCATCAACCCCTGGCCCAATTCCCAAGTTTCTCAAAGCCGGGGACGACTTTGAAATCTAATGCATTCATCGTTTTGAATTTATTTTCAGTGTTAGCACAAAGGAAGCCATAGCGTTATTGTCAGTAATTACGTTTGTCATTCAGAAAACCTCGCCAATGTAAAAATAAGCTAGTTATCGGCCTTCAGCTCGTGGTTATGTGATATATTCACCTCGGGCTACGCCCTCGGACGTAACCCCTCGCTTCAGGCCGATAACCCTCACTTATCGTAACCATAAGTACGCATTAAGATCAAATGCCTTGTTCACGCAAAAATAATAGGAAAGTTATTTCCGTGTTGACTGCATACCGTACCGTGTACGTGCTGCAGGGATGAATTTAGGGGAAGGGTGTTGAAGGTGTACACCTACTAGCTCAGGAGAGTTCATCGCCATAGTGGAAAACGCAGAGAAGCAAAACATTCATGCCAATCAAATTCTGCATATAATAGCATCCTGGTCAGTTTACTCTCGTTCTTGTGTTCTAAATATGACGCTAGAAGGACACCCTTGACGAAAGATTTTGTATTTTTAGTATGTCAATAGCAATGCTCTATCATTAAGAAACTACTAATATATATATTTTCGATATCTCATGGTTTTAATGCAATGAAATAGTAACCATGTCATACGTCTTCGTCCCACATCTCCACCTCTTTCAGGTTACATTTAGGGGAAGGGTGTTGGAGGGTGTACACCTTTCCCCCTACAGTCCCCTTCAGGACACCAATTGTACCCCTTTCACTCCTAGATACTATGGGTGTACACCATCGCCCCCTGGAATATTGGATTCTATCTATAAAATTAACTAGGGGGAATGTTCAATCTGAACATTCAAATCGCACACACACAACAGCACACTATCAAAGTGACACACATGTAAAAGTTGTCCCGTCCTGATAACATATAATATTGAAAAACTCGCGTCATTACTTAGAGTGTAAGAGAAAGAGAGGGGAAATCCAGAAGGCAATCACTACTAGTTGCCACATTGCCGACTGGTCTATATCTTGGGTACATGGTCTTACCACCCCTCCCTCAAGTGCTCCACTCCGGCTGTTTGCTCTTAGTAGTTTGCTTGCTAAGAGTGCCCACGTTTTCCTTCGTGAAATGAGGTACCTTCTTTCTACTTGTGCTCCCCACCCCCAAATCATCCTACCCCCTTCCCACATACACACACACACATGCACAATAAAATAATAATCGGACCTAAAAGAAGCTCAAGAAAAAAAATTTCGTTGTGCAAATGGCGCGGGGACCTAACTTTTGCATTTTGGACGAGCATTGTTTTTAATTAACAATTGTTTTGCTCATGATTACGAGACAAATGTCCAAATCATTTTACTTTGACTTTTGCAGTCCAAGTCACCTTTCGTTGTTGTGGAAGAAAGATGTTTCTTTGCAACAATTTTGCTAAAGAAATACGATTTATTAAACCAATGGAATTCAAAGTACTACTCTCCACACACAGGTAAGCATTGGTATAGACAAATTCATCGTTGAGTAGGTACGGCAAGGATTGTACTGTGGCGGATTCAGGGGGTGGTCACAGGGTATCCGTGACCCCCTACCTTGGAAGTCGTGCTCTACTTTAAAAATATTTTCAAAATTATATGCTTTCAGTTTTTTATAAGCTGAATTTCAATTTTTTTTTCGTGTGTGACCCCCCTACCCCAAATTCTAGATGCGCCCCCGTTGTACGTGTAAACATGGTGCTTGAATTGGTCTTGCAAGTTGGCCGATTGTGAAAAACTAGGATACTTTCAAGTCAAGTCAAATGGCAAACTTATTCAAGTTTAATTTGATAAAATTTGAAAGTTTTAATCATAAATATATATGTACTTGTATTAAATAAAAAATTATAATTGCAGTGACGAATATAAATATTCCAGATAGTTTGATTCATTGAAAATTCTGTGGAATTTCAGTGTTTACATTGTACAATTAGACTGATTCATAAGTCGGTCCCAGTTCGTTCTCTGTCGAATTTTTTTTGAGCGATCACCAAGAACAAAGGAGCGAAAACTACGACTTATATGGAATCAGTCTAATCGTACAATATGAGTAGTGCATTCTATGCATTCTTTGCATTGGCACGAAAATGAGGCTATCATGCATAATTGAGTCTTCAATCAATGAACACAGCGGTATTTTGCGAATTCGAAAACGTTTTATCATCAATCAGTCGAATTACTTTTTCAGACTAGCAGGACATGTGCGTTAATCGAATTTTTCCTGAAATGTCAAAGGAATAAGGAAACAATTGTATGATAATCTTAAAAAAAGAAAATCCACACGCAAATTGTAATATTCGAAGTTCCGCGTTATACTGCTGAAAGAAAGAAAGATAAATTGAGGCAGCGCGCAGGCGTGAGAGTAACAAGTAGAGAGTAACTGAGTAACAAGTTATGTATACAGCAAATGGAAAAAACATTGTCGAGTTCAAAAAGCTAAATCACCGAAGGTAAGACCGAGGAGGATTCTGGGTAAATAGTCCATGAGGCCCATAATATGCGTTGAGCATTGCTATAATTCTCGAATATTGCTTACTTCGAGAATTCGAAACAATGTTCGAGAGTTACAACAATAACCAATATCCTATGCATATACTTATTTCAAGAAAGTTAGTCACCAAAAACCTACAAAGCTGGGACCGTGGAGGATTATGGGAAATATACTTAATTAACAAGTAATGTCACTTGACACAAATTTAAGTTTTCGAATGGTCACATGAGGTGAAACTCACTGGCAAAATATTTCAAATCCATTAAAATAATTATAAAAATATGGTAGAAACATATAAAATGTATCTACCCATAATTCGTGTCGGTCTCAGCTTTCTAGGTTTTAAAGTGACAAACTTAATTGAAATAAATATATAATATGGACCTTACAAAGTACTTACCCATAACCCCTGTCGGTCTTACCTTCGATGATTTAACGTTTTGAACCCGTCAACGTTTTTTCAATTTGGTGTATGTTAGTGAATATAAGAATGCTTAGGCAGTGTGTGGAAACAGTGGCAAGTCAACAAATAAGAAAAGCAAGCGAAAACGAGGAGCATTATCATTGAAAAAGTGTTTGTGTGAAGTGTTTGTGTAAGAGAGAAAAGGATCGGTGAATCCCGGGTAAATGTGTGAGTTGCATGTGCGAAAAAAAGGATGAATGGATGGGTGAAATGAGCTATTTGTTAATGAGTGAATGAACTTTATCTCATTCAAATAAAAGAACGAAGGTAAAATGGAAAAAAAAAAAAAAAAAGGGACCAAAGAAAACTTTTATTCGTTTGAGCCAGAGACTAGAGACGACATGTTGATTACTTTGTGCCCAACTTATTCTGTTAACAAGATTATTCCTTGAAAATTTATTCTTAATTGTTAATATATATGTTAACATCCAATTTAAAAACAGGTGTAAAGGAAGTCGACAAAAATAGAAAATTTCATGGTATATTACTAGTGCTCGGATAGCAAGTTATTCCGTTTTAGATTAAAGCGCTAACCAGAAATCGATTCTTGAAATATGACTGGATTGCGAGGCTTTAGTAGGATCATTCATCTAAGGTACAGGCATTGATCTATTCACCAAGTGCATTTTTACTGTTGAAAGCTAACCGAGGTCTACTGCTTTATGACAATAATAAATAGTTTTTTAAATAGTTTTTTGTAACATATCTAGTGATTAGAAACAGGACCGCTTTTAGGTAGTTATCGAAGCCACACGGAGGTCTAACCATTCGCAGATGTCTTTACAAAACAAAGCCTTAAAGTCTTCGATAATTTCACTCATGAGAACAGAGGAGAAAAACTTTTTATTTCTTTCGTTCAGGGAATACGATTTTAAGATATAACGCCTGTACTTTGGGAAAGGTGATATTTTGATCAGCAGAAAAACAGACATTTTCGGGAATATCTCCAAGTAGCTTCACTCTAATTCAATAAGATTTTGTCACAAGTCAGTAGCAAGAGTGAGAAAAATGAAAGCCTTATAGTTTTGGCGTATCACTTCCACTTAAATTAAAAAATCGTGATTAAGTAGCGGCCTTGTCGTTTTTCTGCTCTGCCATTCATGAGTCAGTTGATTGGACCCTTATTGATCTAATTAATTTTAAGACATGAAAAGTTGGAACGATGCCTTGGGGTTTATTGCATTCAATCTATACAAATGAATTGCTTTGTTCTTGGCAGACGTACTAAAAAGCTTGGGAAAAGAGCCCAACCTCGTACGCAAAAGTGTGCGTACTAAGGAGGTTTTGCGCGCAAGTTTTAGTGTTGAAATTATTTTAGAAGTCGAATGAAATTATATGCAATTCAACGTTGTGTGTCACAGATTTAAGCGTGGGAATCTACTGCAACTTCTAGCAATGTTATGATGCTTCCAGTCACTGAAATGCGTTGTTTTTCTGTGAACTCTGGATCCTTAGTGAATGGAAATTGTGGAAGTACTATTTACAGAACGGTCACGAATTCTGGCTTCTGAAACTTTTTACCAGAAATTTAGTAGGTAATATTATAGAAAAACTATAAATTCTAAATTTATCAGAATTTCGAACGCAGTTGACAAAGGAGCATGCACATGACGCAGTATGTCGTCAGAGAAATTGTTCCCAGAATCCCACAAGAAAAAGAATGTTTGGAAAACGTAAGACTGATATGATTTTCGTCCAGCAGAATGTGCATCAGGGTGCTTGCTTTTATAGGCTCTGGTTGGTATTGGGCTTGCTTACTAAGCGATTCCAATAGACCTCTTTACCTTCGTAAGCAAATTGACTTTTTTAGACCACGTGGCGTTCTCTTGGGAATTGTTCTTTTATTATGAAAATGTTTACCTGTTAACATAAGAAAGAAATAATTCCCAAGAGTGCCATCACGTGGTCTGAAATGGGCAAACAAACAACGAAGGTAAAGAGGTCTATTCCGTTAATTCCATCTTCAGCCACCTAGATCGCAACGAGTTCTTGTTGGTTATAGAACTCATTAATGAAACATGAGTTCTATAACCAACAGGTCTTGTTAGTTAAAGAACTCAGTGTTTCATTAATGAGTTCTGTAAATAACAAGAACTGTTGGTTATAGAACTCATCTTTAAATAATGAGTTCTATAACCAACAAGGTCTGGTGTCTTTATCGTGGTATAAAGATACCATCAAGTGGTACCAATTGGTACACGCTATTGGCTAGACAATCTAATGAATTTTAATGAGTTTTAGAAGTGTGTCAAACCTTTAACCCTCACCCCCTCTGCTACCAACGTTGTGCGCAACGCTCACACGTGGTCCTGTCTTAGCTTTCACACATGCAGCTCAAACATTTACTGGGTTTCAGCCGATCATTTGCTCTCTTACTAATCATTCACACACAAACACTTGTTCCTTGTTCTCGCATACAGTTCTTATTTGTTAACTCGCCTAAGCATCCCCTTATTTACTAACACATTCATAACTTGTTACTCAATATGTAGCGTCTTCCGGTTTGTCTCTATCTTCTTTCCCTTCTTTCCATCTTTCTTTTTCGTTTATTCTTTCTCTCTGTTTCTCTGGCTTCTTTCTTTTCTTCTTTATATTTCTTCCTTCGTATCTTTTCGAAAGAGTGCACGCATAAACTCAGTGATTATAATAAAATTCTTTATTTCAATTTCTACTTTTGTCTACAGGCGTTATTAATAATTTAAACGTACTCTTAAACAATACCACGCCTACTTAAAAACGTAAAAAAAGAAGGCTGGAAGCGTGAGCTTGTGCACGGCCTTCGATTTTCTATAAGAATTTGTTTTTAAATGGGAAGATATTCAGTGTATAATTTAGTTTTTTCTTCTATTCAGTTTGAATTCCATCCTTGGATAGGCAGAGGGTAATATTCGAATTTTATTGAAGAAAAATTTCTGCTATTTTTTCGGCTGTTTGTCAAGTCTTTTGTTGCTTTGGGTAATGTCTTAATTAAAGTCGATGCCAACATCAAAAACAATGACGCGTTTTCGCAATCACACAAACTTTCAATCGAATTTACCCTCAAGGACAAGGGTCTTTTAGTGGAAAATTTATCTTTTAGATATTGCTTGTATATATCGGACGAAAATTAGAAAAACATAGCAAAAAAATCCCGCCCTTGCATTTACGAGCCCAAGGGCCCCAACACACCCGCGCTATAATATCTCTATAGTGCATTTGTGGATCTAGACTTGGCTTTTATCGCGATATTAGTCGATGACCATGTTGAATAGACATTTGTTTGGTGAGTCTAATCTATAGCACAATAATGATAATCTGATCATTGGACTGTGGGCGTTCTGAAAATCCTTCTGACTTCTTCTAGCAGTCGGTATTGGTTGAGGATCTATCGATAGTGACAATTAAAACGTAATTTAGTCTAAGTTTCTCGAGCGCCAAATTCAATTATCGTTAATGAAAACAAGAAAGGGAAGAAAATAACTGGCTATACTAGAATTCTAATTCATTATTTTTGAAGAGCGAAAAGTAAAGAACAGTTTCTAAGTATAATTACAAAAATGTAAACGAAAGAAGGAGGTCAAGAAGAGGCTGTTTGCTGTGTCGTTTGGCAAAATACCGGAAAGCTGGGTTTTCAGATGTGTTGGGGACAAAAAGTGATATCCAAACTCACTATATAAGCGTTTCGCCTTTTAGAGGTTGATGATCACTCAACAATTTTCGAACTACTCTGTGTTTCTTTCCATGAGTGAACACTTGATTTAACTTCGAATTGTTAAAGGCAAAACCTTTTATCTTTAAAAAGTGCAATATTTTAATACAAACATTGGAAGAAAAAAGCCTTTTATAAAATTTTTTTATAGTTTTCCGGGAAAACTATATTCAGAGGACTCTTCCCGAATTCTAATATTTACAGAGAAATATAGCAATGGAAGCTTAAATAAAGATAATCGCAATGGCCTCAAGGCATATATATGATAGAGAGATGTAATCGATTGTGTTAGGATTAGTAGTATTATGGAACATACAAGTAAAACCTACAATAGACACCTTGTTCACATCTTAAATGCCAGAAGGGAAACGGTACTTTTAATGAGGTTAACTTCAGACCATGCGATTCAATTCTTTAAGAATAAACTTGCCATCCCCGAAAAAAATTTAATATTCGATTCGTGGTTTTGGGGCTGTTGATTTGAATAATCATTCAACTTCCAATTCCCAAACATAATTGTATCTAAGCCTAGAGAAAACCTTGGCGTTAGTGAACAAATAGACAGGTATTCAAAGATCATTTCACAAAATAAGTGCGCACAATTGTGCAACCCAGATGGTTTATTCCCCACCCCTCCCCTTCTCCATTGTTGCTTATTTTCTGTTGTGTCAAACCCATTTCAGTTAATGGTTACTTTTTGTCTTTGTTTGGGCGACGATATTGCATAGCCACGGCGTTAACTGTTGGAGCAAAATCTCCAAATGTCAATAAATCGCTAAGAGGTGCGACCGTTTTTATCGTTTAATTAAGTGCTTGGAGCTTTCTGATATTTCGACCACTTTGATATCAACAAAAAAAAATTCCTACAAAACTCAAATATATCAAATATATAGATATATCGGGTGCATTATGGGTAATTTTCTCAGAGAAAATGGCTTAAATAATAAGGGTTAATAATAAACTAGTTTTGAAAGATATATAATATTATAGTATTGGATTGTTATTTGGTTTAAGTTTCCAGCGAAAATATCAACATTGTAGAAGAATTAGGGAGTATGCAAATTAGTATATACTTTACATTTCCGAGCTCTCTACTTCAAAACAGTCCTCATTTCTGAGAATCAGCGCTAATGAAAGAAACAAAATGGCACGAAAAGAGATGAATGAAGATGGACTTTTTCATTCCAATGGATTCATTGTTCACGTGTTTGAATGTTTTTATCTTTCCTGTCAATGGTAATATTTAACCTCCAGATACTTGTCAACCTTTTAGTTACCCCATTGATAAACAAGACATTTGCAAGACACAATATCCCCAAAGCTTCCAACGAGTACATCTTACAAAAGATGTGATATTTCGCTAAGCGCCCACCAGAAATTGCTAAAATGAAAGATATCATATCTTATTTATCACCAATAGTTTACATGTCGCATTCTTATCGTAGGCTGTCGTAAAGTTCCCCGATAATAAACCACTGCTAGTGGCCTGATCCCTTTAAGATCCTGATAAAATCAGCCCCTAAAACTGTTTTTAGGGTCAATTTGGAGTTTAGTGCTATGTATTAAGTAAGACTACAATATTTGTCGATGGGAAATAAACCTTATCTGGGGATTTAATCGTTTGATTGTTAGCCACAGGAACATGTGCGAGGTCGATGCATTTTAGTATGATTAAGACCCAGAGGACGTGTAGGTGTATTCATACATATGTACTGAGAAGAGTTTTGCCTCGAGGAATTATATAGTAATATATAACTTATAAATTAATATCCTTCTAGTCCGATGCCCCAGAAAACATCGAACTGAAAAACATTTCTTAAGAATTAAACTTTAAATTGAAATCGAAATTAAACAAACAAGGAAGCTGTAGGCTCACAACTGAGAATGAGGTCGAGTTAACGCGGGAAAATGTTTTTGTTGTTTTTGGTTTTTGGTAATTCCAAAAACCCGAACAATGTAGATTAAAAGAAAAACAGAAAAAAAAGTGAGACCAAGAATTGATAGCCTTTGAAACTGAAAACAGTAAAGGTATTCAAATTGATTTTTATTCTTTTATTTTTCAAAAAAATGTTTTAAAAAATAAATAAATAAACAAGGAAAAAATAAGGAAAAAATAAGGATAAAAACGCACGCGAACGAGCGTTAACTTAAAGTTTCTATACTTGGTTGTCAGCGGTATATAAAGAAGTGATTTAGTAAACAGATTCAGCGTTTTTGTCGATTAACATTGTTCTTGATGATTATAACTGAATTGAGGTCCTAGGAATTGGCATTGCTGTCATATACGAGATAGATAATCGTCCATAGAGTCAAATATTTTCTAGGAACATCTAGGAGTTGGGAGAGTAGGATCGTCACTTTGAGAACCATTGGCTATAGAACTTATTATAAAATTGAATTTTAATAAGTCAGTCTTTGAAGTATTACTTGATTTTTTAAATTTATTTATTATTATTATTTATTATTATTATTATTATTATTATTTCGATCTATAAGTTAGATATTTTACTAAATGTCTGAGCAATTTGGTACAGTACTATCGGATATTCAAGTTACCGAATGTTTTTATCTGCAGTAGATATACTTTTTAGAACAAATTTTGTCAGTATCGACTAACTGAATTATACTAAGCTCGATGGAGCATGCGCGTTGCAGTGTAAAAATTATCGCGGTGGCAGTTTGAAAAGTAAATGAACTCCTTTGTATATTCAAATCTAGACCATACTGAAGATGACTTTTTAGTCGAAAACGTTTTATGATATTTTTTCAAATTCTTATCCTTGTTATTATTATAAATGAACAATCGTGTTTACATCAGTGTTCGATCGAGTTGCGAACGGCACATATTTCAAAGTCTTTCTAGCAATAACTATGTAAGCAACTGAAGTACATATTCCAAAAAAAAAACTTGGCATGCGTGAATAGTCAACGTTTTCAAAATGTTTTCTATTTCATTGTTCTTGTCAATCGACGAGTGTATCTGCCTTAGAGGTTTATTTGTCGATCGGTCTACTTTGCAGTTGGTTCAAAGCAATATCAGTAACTATTAAAAGATAGGCCATTGAATGACAAAGCGGCTTTTTATTGATGTATATCTTTCAAGGTAACATGAATGCCATCTAAAATACAGTATGAATAGAAAAAACTAAATGATCAACCGACTTAATGGGAAATTTAATCTATGAGAATTAATTGCTACTGGGCGGCTGTCTGTGACGTCATTACCGCCATCTTTGTTTTCTTAGATATTTTGCTTATGTTTAAAATGAGAATGAATGTCTTCGACCAAGGTTTTGGTACATTTAAAATTTAATGAAATCATCGAGTTTTTTAAATGAATATAAACAATCCTGGATTTTATACATAAAAACACACGTACCCAAGTTACGAGCGAAGTCTGTGCGATACTCACTTTATCTCGTAAATTCTCAAATAAACTACACACCATTAAAGTGTAGTTTGGTACTGTTTCATAACTTTTTTAATTGGCGACCAACGAGAAATTGAATCATAATAAATTGACTTTCTAAGGAAGTGAATGATTAAAGGGGTATTTCACTATCTAAGGTTATTGTCGGTCCTACAAACTGTTCGGAAAACCGCGCCAAAGCCAATATAACTTATTTGAAGATACTCCAAATCTTTGTAATTAAATGTGGAAAGCCACTGACACCGACTTGGGCTTCGATGAAGACAAATTAATACTTTCACATCGTAACGATCTTATTTTGATCTACGTTACATAAAAATAGCTCTTACTGGATGTAATTGTCTTTGGCAAAATGAATAAATGACCGGAATAGCCCCAGGAAAGCCCGGGAAAATGTGATCTTAATAACCAGAAGCTAAAAGAAAATCTCTCGTCCATTTTCATGGGAAATAAACCATATGTGAAGGAATTAGATTTGGTAATGTATCTCTATTGATATACGCTGAACTTGCCTCGCTGTAATCTATCTTCATTCCGATTCTTTGAGCCTTCCCTTGTAATCTCTTAGTATTTGCTATAAGTCTGGTGTGTAATCTTTCATCTATGTTCAGTTAGTCCTATCTTGTCCGAGACTTTACAATCATGTGAGAATTCCAATGCTCAGAATAACGCCCTTTAATTTTGTATGTTCGTTTTTTACGATTTTATAAAACAAAGTCTAGGGGTGTGGATATACTTTCCCCATCCACCTCAACAGACCGCGGAAATTCATCAAAGATGCAAAATTAAAACACTTCTTCAAAAGCTTAATTTGTTTTGATAGGTCGGCGATTTTCGAAAAGTTTTCGGTGAAGTGTACCCAAAAGAAAACTTGTTTTATTTTTTGGGGGGGTCATTAAAGTTAGTTATTCCAGTCATCCAAAAAATGCTAATTTACATCATAACATCATAACTAGGTTTTTTTGGACAATGAAGGCGCATTTTACTCAAGTGTTTTTCTTCATCGAACTGTTCAGTTTGTTTTAATTCTATCAAACGCTTTAAATTCACTTTGATGCATCAGGCTTGGTTACTTTTCAAGATGATTACAAGATGAATGGTGGATACGTTTATTGCCATCAACGGATGAGATATTATGTCGAAATGCTAAATTCTCTCTACATTTTCTCCTCTGGAGCCAGTCAAAGAGCATAAAGAAGTCTTCCTGCCTTCTCTCTACTTTAAAAATCTATTTTTTAAGCTCTCCTCTTTTTCTCTCTCGCTCTCCCTTTCTCTCTTTTCCCAACTGAAGTCTTTAACTTATATTGCTTCAAACGTTCTAAACATAGCCCTATCTTTTTTTTTTTTCCAGTTTGCTATAAACTACTTTAATTCGCCTTTCCGAACTGGAAACGAACTCGTGCCGCACAGAATAAGCAATGTGCTCGAGTTGGATTTTCTAGCACAAAGCATGATTGGAAACCGAGTACTCGTTCTATTTTGCATTCTAAAAAACCTTCAACAAACAGTTTATTCTAATATACTTTGCAAGAAAAAGATAGAGTCTTTATAGAGGAATATGTTGGAGTAAAAAATAGCAAAAAGATCTTCTGATTTCTTTGTTTCAATTCCTCTGGACTCGGATTAACTTGATGCTTTGTGAGCTTTGATGTACATTGCGCCTATTTAAGAAATGGTCAATGTTTAGCGTGCGTAAATCTAGTTCTGGATGCACGCGGATAGTTGGAAAGCACGATGGTAGCGTAAGAGTTGCTCGAGGCGGAGCTAAGCATTGACCATTGCTTTTATATAACATAGCTAGAGCTTTTACACGTCGGAAAAGGGCTTATTTTCTTCTGAGTGTCCTAGCGCGCGCAGAAAATGTTGTAATTTCAAAATTCATTCAGTAATTTTCGAAGAGAAAAAGCTGTTAAGAATGCTCTCGAAAAAACATCAAAAACGTTTCCCCACGGAAAATTTTCAACAGAGCAATAATCTACAATATGTTTTTTATCAAAAATTGTATCCTAAAGACAGTTTTTGCTCTAAAAAAGAGGCTACAAAGAACTTGAAATGGGTTTGATGTCAGCGTGAGCGAGCGTGCACTATCTGCACCATGAACCATCCATTTCTTTTTCATAGGTAGCCAGCCAATCAGAGCGCGCGTTATATCTTAGCTATGTTATAATGTGGGCTGAATTTGAGGACAAGATCAAATAGTGTTGCCATCTTGCACTGGATTCTGGAATTACGTTTGGGGACGAGATAGAGTTCGTGCCCATGAATTTCCGAAAAGAGAATTTTCCATGATTTTAAATATTTCTGTCTTATGATTCTGGAGCATTTCTTTGTTTGGCAAGAGGTGGTTAACTTAAAAGTTTAAACTACTTTAACAACCACTGCACACTTATAACTAATTCACATTTGTAATCTCCATCTGTTCTTTTCCAGTTCTCCTTTAATTTTAAGCGTGACTTTTTCTAATTTTATAAGTTAAAGTTGTATATATGTGTGCATAATAAACTCAAGTCTCAGGTCACTAAGTCCAGGGACCGCGGAGCCGGGGTGGCTGGGGGGCTGCAGGCCCCCCACTTTTTGCGCAAAAAATAGAAAATAGCTATTTTTCTTTTTTCAATATCCTTAATTTTCAAATGCCAGCCCCCCCCCACCCCACTTTTCAATATGCTCCGCGGTCCCTGAAGTCTCGAGAAAAGATATTGAATATAAGCTGTCAGCCATATTAAGGTTTTTTGTTCAGCCTGGAGACGGTAAAATAAACAAACAAGCAACAAACAGACCTTGCCTTGCGAGGCTTTCATTGATATAGCTAATTCAATTAACGTTGTCGCTGAAAAAAAAGCCTAAAGGCTTTCATTTATTTTTTGTTTACCTAAAATCTTCGCTGTAGTCTATCTAAGAATTAAGAAATATATGTCCAAGTTGTAGAATTTTCAAGCATACAGCGAGTTATCTTATTGTAATAATGTCACGGTGAAAAAATTCACGATTCCCCTCTCAAAGCTTTAGGCTTTAGGTTTTTTCAGCAACAACGTTAAGTGAATTAGCTATATTTCGTTGTTAGGGCTGGTGAAAACCATTAAGATGGATAAAACAAAAAACAAAACAGACAAACGAAGAATTTTATCCTTAACGCTTGAAACCGGAAAAAAAGACACTGCCCAAACTAAGAACAGTGAGACTTTTCAATAGAACAACGATTATTAATTCAGTCGTAAATAATATACACAATAGTTGGTACAAGATACCCTTTATTTGTTCTTTTGTGATTACAGTAAAGACTATTTTATTGATATCGATTGCGCAAATGTCTTAAATGCATCGATAAGTGATGTTTTATTGTTTATGTTTATTCCTTTAACTTCTTTCTTTACCAAAAGGTATCGAAATCGATTTTCAAATGTCCGCCACGTTGCTCGTTCATGTTTTACAACTGGTTGACATTTCGTAACCTTAAAGTTTGTTAAACATTTTGTATAAGCTACTAATTGAATTATACAAAGAACCATTAACTGATCTTTCTTTTTATCGTACAAGTCATTTACTTTTATAATCACATGAGAACAAACAAAGAACGTCCATATATCAGTCCGCAGTTAGTTTTGCCACTCGCAGCTGAGAATGTAAAACTGTACAAGTAATCGACAGGAAATCAATTTTAAAACTGGGAAAATACGAACGAAGCATTTTAGTTGAGTATTTAGTCACTTTATGTACAAGCTATTTTTCTTCTTGGATTCTTAATCCACTTCAGAAGGTAGTTTTACACGTGTTACTGAGTGTAAAGAATTGTTAGTAAACTAAAGAAAGCGCCGGACAAGTGCAACATGTGTTGTAAAAATAACCGGCAGACTCGTCAGTACTAATTGACTCAGATCTCGTAGTTAATGCGTATTCATGGCAATTTTTTTTATTCCTTATACATACCTATTTACATATAATGATTCATGCGGACGGAACAAAAACTAACGCTAAATCAAAGGGAAGGTTTATATACGAGTAAGGTAAATAGGGTCCAAGTGTCTTTATCCGTGTGGTCAGCAGCTCCTTAGAGTAACTGATGAAAAGACTAACCATCCAGTTTTACTCGTGTTTTGGCCTGAACAAAAGAAAATAATCTAGAAATATTCGAAATGTATAGTTAGTGGGGTGAGGTGCCAATCCCATGTCGTAAAATAAGGCAAGCTTTTTTTAACGGTTCACGGCCCTCGCTTTGAGGCTGCGAAGTTAGTCGAAAAGCAGAATACCTTAAAACCCTACTATACTGACATATAAAATGAGTTCGATGTGAAAGTCAAACATTCAAATATATGAAAAAGAGTCCCGTTATTCATGTATTGTCTGACGCAACGTGAAGTATTTCCTGTGTTCAGTCCTGGGTGAATGTTCAGCTTCAGACAGCCTCGAGGCGTTATAAAATTTTGACATCGAAGTGGGCTTTATTCAGCTCTCTAGGACCACTCACCCCTTCATTCCAAACCCGACTTGGCATCGCGGTGTCTTTTACAGCTCTAGACCTTTATTTTTGTAACCCGCCAGATGTTTTAGAATTCGATCAGTTTAGCTTTTTGTTTATGCAGAAGGCTGACGCATGATCAGCTAGGGACCGTTCATTTTTCATGGCAGGGAGAGGTTGCAAAGTTACTTTTTGACCCCTTTAGTCAATAAGGCATTTGGTCCCAGTTCATTTCCTCCCTTAAATTGGGGGTGGGGTGGGAGAAGGTTCCCGAATAACATAGACGAGAATTCAGTGAAATAGAAAGAAAAACGGCGAAGGGGGGTGGATTAGGGGGAATTCAGAAAATTTATCACCTTTAAAGTTGTTATATTACTGTACATCAATAGCACTTTCCGTAGATGACGTCAAAATGTTCGCTCGCTGTGCACTGTGGGATTAAAATACGGACAAACAAACGAGTCTTTTCAGATTTTTTAAAGATTCGTGAAGTTCAAATGATGTCAACGCTTGAATTTCTCTT
>WUAP02062670.1:0-17802 GCA_015163945.2 Stichodactyla helianthus
ATAATCCTTTGAAACTAAGGCCACTGGACCTTGACGCCTCGCTCGAGAGCTTTGTGTTTGGTCAGTGAACCGATGTGTGGAAACTGGTGAATTAGGTCCTTTTGTCTGCACCACCAAAATGGCTGCTATGCCTTGATCCTTAGTGGGTATCGTTGCAAACCGTGAATACCAACGGTTTACTATACCATTCTATTAACTTTGATATCATAGAGTACTTACCAAGAAGAATGCAACAAATGATGATGTAGAAGCGGACAGCGTGTGGAAATTTACGACTGAAAAAAAAAAAAAAAAAAAGGTAAAGAACAGTAAGAGTGATTTGGCAAATTTTAATAAACCAAAACGAAACTGAGATGACTGTCAAGCTTATAATTTGCCAACCATTTTCACGATCAAAAACTATATTCACTACAGCTGCTTGTTTCAATAGCCAATCGATTTCGGCTGGTTGTATTGATATGATGTATCGCTATGCCTCAGGTAAGCTAATCTCCAACTGTGCATCACTTCTATCACTCTATAGCTATCTACTTACAGCGACTGAATTCTCCACCAAGTAAAGATTATAAAAGCAGTAGCAAAGACAGCTAACCACAGTCCAACTGCCATGAGCCCGTAGTATATTCTATGGGTCAGCGGTGACATCGTTGTCCAATTACAAGGAGCGAAACACACATTGAATGATTGATTGTAAACAAGAGGACGGTTGCATTGTTGGACAACTTCAAATAAAAAAAAAAATTAAAAATACACCATTAATCATGAATTCAAACCATTCCCCTGAACAAGTGAATAAAAACCCCACGTTCCTTCTGATTAACAATGAACAAAGCTACGAGACTTGGGGGACTTATGATTGGCCCTCCAAAAGACAATAAACAAACTGGAAATAAGATTTCGTAGGTCATGAATAGGCCACTTCCGAGATATGCTTTGCTTGTCACGCACAAAGGTTTCAGTACGAGGCTCCGTGCTAAATTAAATCTATTCATTTCAGTTGTCACGAATCACTGAGCATTTAGCACGGAGCCGCATATCTCGGAAGTGGCCTATTGAGACTGGGAAGGACGCCATTTTGAATTCCACCATGATAAGATTGAGAGCACAAAACTGGAACCGCAGGTCCTCATAGTCGCCAGGCACCCTACCGCCAGCCAAGAAAGCCGAGGGAGGAAGGAAGAACATTGATGACATACCTGCAATAGAGCTTTTTTAAGTTGTGACGTATATTCGGGCTCCGAAAATCGGTAAAGGTAGAAATATAAGCCAAAAATGTTATGCATATTTATTTTCCACCTGCAATAATGCGAATTCAGTACAACAATTTTTCCTATGAAGAAAAAGTAAGAACGAAAAATCTTCACAGAACTTTTTTTCATTTTGGGCCCGGAAGTCGCTTATTCATGTATTGACGTCACACTTCAAAGCTCTATAACAGGCCAACTGGAATCGACTGCAAAAAAAAACAGCAGCTCGGCAAAAGCTGTTGTGTAAATCGAGTTGTAGAAGGTTCAGTACCGCAGTCAGCAGATCTCGTCCGATTGGAAAGCGATACACAGAAAATTCTTTGCCGTTCTATAGCTGTACCGTACCGTAACTACGCGTTGTGATTGGATGATTACACAAAAGCAATAGGATGTCGTGATAATACCGATACCTTAAGGCCGATTTACACTTTACAACTTTTGCTTATAACTGCTGCATGTGATCTGCTTGCGCCATGCTTACAACACGAAATTGCTTCGTGTATCAACCCTACAACTTGCTTACAACTGTTGTGTACGACAAGAAAAATGTTCATGCGACGGTTGTGAGAAAAAGTTGTACCGTGTCAACCGGCCTCTATGTTTCCCGAAATCCGTCCATTGCTAGTCGCCTCGAGTCTTTGCTACGTACCTTGAGTATTGTTGGTTGAGTTACTTATAGTAGACCCCTCGGATGGTTCTTCATAGTTAGTGAAGATAACGGCTGGTGAAGTCGTCGAACTATCAGATGCCATCCATTGCCTCGAAAAACAAAGTAAAAAGAACCAGTCGTTATTTATGCCAGGGGAAGGCTGGCAAGAATTGCGGGGGGGGAAGGTAGGACATCAAAAATTTGAGGGGATCACAAAAAAGTTATGCTTAAAAAAGAGGGAATGATTTAGGGGGGTGGGGTCGTGATTTTGTTGTTTTGTTTGGATGAATCTTGCCAGCTGTCCCCGCCACCCCCTGGCATAAATAATCACCCAATATGGTCCTTAAAATACAAAATAAACCATAGAGCAGTAGTAAATGAGAGGGTTTTCGAGAGGAAGAACCGCGCTAAAATTAACATAAACAAACCACGCGATACAGATGTTGGAAACTGAAGACCCTCGCTTTTTAAACTCATGACTTTCGTTCTAATTTCCTTTATCCCCTTCTTCTCGTGGGAGGTGTGGTTGTTGACAGAAAATCATTTCACTTTCATATTTTCTTCAGCGTTGTTTCTATCTAATCTTTAAGTGAGAAGATGGAGGGTAGACATTAAAAGTAGCTTTGTGGACGTGAATTAATTCCTTTACGTTTGTCCTTTTGCCCCTTATATTCATTCATCTTCTCTGGCGGGGGGCAGAATACGATTACTTTCAACCCTGTCTTCTGTTAGTTGGTTTAGTACAAATGCTCTGTCTTAAGAACTAGGTATCAGTTTATTTAATTCATAGGCCATGTATTTGGGTGGCCGTGTTTCTCATATTTATTAATCTCATCAATTAAAGAGACGGAAGGCAAATTGATGCGATTAATGACGATCCACAACAATTATGTCATAGCTAGACAAGGGCCGTTAATCAACCTTCTGTAAGCAGTGAGAGTTAGATCTTTCGTTTATATAGACACAAATATTGTTGTTAAATACCGAAATCTCGTCCTTCCCGTCCGTAATTCTATCTCTGTTACTTTCGCTTTCTACGAAAAAGAAATGAATGAAGCACGCGGACGAACAACATCGACAACACCTTCCATCTTGACAAGAACCACAGCTGAAACTAAAGGAGCTAACATTCTCCACCCTATGTCCTTTCTTTTTTCTTTCTTTCTTTCTTTTCTTTTCTTTTCTTTTCTATTTTGAAATAAAATCAAAAGTTTTCTCAGTTATCATTTGACGATTTTGACAAGAACTCGACTTATGAAGAAAGGCGTACTCTCCTAATTTTGAGTCAATTAGGAGGGAGAACTTAAGCAAACAAAATATCAATGGAATTAAAATTTTCTGACAGCCGGGTGACAGTCACTTAAAATTTTATATAGGTGAACTACAATAAGCTAATGCGGGCCTAATGCCGGCAAACGGTGAATTTGTCCAAAATTATCTGATAATTTCAATCGAATTATCGACCCTGTCATATATTTCAGACTCAATTTTTGCGATCTTGTTATATATTTTCATAGCTGTGTATTCAATAAGCACATCAAAAGTAAATTTCGAAATCTCATAACTATATTTTCCCAATGAGAAAGTTTACCATTGCCTTGAGTTGTTGTCAAGTCTATTTGACCCTTATTTCATATATTTTTATCTGATACTATGTCTACGAATTACTGATATTAGTCATGCAGTTTTTAATTGTAAATGTTTATCAACAAATTCAATTCACCATGGCTAATGATTTGAGTTCAGTTTATCCCCAAACAAAAACCAGATATTAAGTATACTAACCCAGGTACTCACCAGTGTTCATGTTCAGGAAGGTAAAGATGATAGACAAAGAAGACTGTGGGAAGAGAAGCGACGCAAACCAGAAGATGATGAACGAAATAAAAGACCACACGATGGATTTTCGATTTTTTTGCTTTGTAGCTTGATTTAGGCGGACAGTAAGTAGTCTCTTCAGAGTTCATGTTTAGAAACTTGTTGTTCTTACGATAGCACGTTCACATATAATCCAAACTGAGCAGAGGTCAAGCCCAAAGGCTATCGCAGCGGTTTATATGCGTCAATATCGTCAGGCTTGTGTGTATATAAAGACGTGATGAAACGTATCTTCCCGTATAACACATGTTGACAGAGATACAATGCATTGCTGTTCATATTACTGAATTCCAAAACTGACGGATACAAACGAATAACTTACGTCATTTCCGGATGGTGATTGATGGTACAAAGACACAAGTACAAGTTGCACAGTTTTGTACTGAATAACTTCTGACTTCTCCCCCTCCCCACCAGGGGTGAATTCATCTTCCAGATGTTTTTTTCCAAACATTATTAACCTGAGTAACAGGCTTCCTTGGATAATATCAGCTACAACATCAGCGGTTTGTGGCACAGCCATCACAAAGCACTGTGGATTTTTTTTGTTCTTATGATCTGAGAGCATAATCTAAAACCACGCTAAACCTGTTAATGGGCTTCCTGTGGGCTGTGGGTAGATTTGCCTGATATATACGCACATTTGACAGTCCAACATACATCGTTCACTATTCATTAATTCAATCGAACTGAGGGTACGAGTTACAGCTTTGGTCCTGCGAAACTAGCTTTGAGGCGGCTCCGCATTGAACGCTTTGTGTTTGACAAATAAACTGGTATATCACGGAAATACATAGACTAAGATAAATCTCTTTATTTAACTAGCGCTTTCGCACTAATTGGGGGGGGCACTATATCACTCAGACACAACACCACTACATTAACTGTTTTAAACATACGACTCTCAGCTCACATGTTGAGTCTTATACAGGGAGGAAAACGAGAATCCGGAGAAAAACCCTCGTGGCAAGGGAGAGAACAACACATCTAACAAACTCTACTCTCATGTGGCATCTGCAGGGCTCGAACCAGAGACCCAAGCCGTTGGACTTACAGTGGTGAGAGGCGAACGTTTTACTGCTACGTCACCCATGCCACCCACACAAAGTGGTCAATACGAATGACTGGGGCGGTGCTGTGGCAAGATAACGATATAATGTCTGTGGTTTATTAGTAGTAGTCAAAATGCACCAAGCTGGAGCAAGCTGGAGGGTGCCCGAATATTCAAATGATTCTATAAATAAAATAAAACACAATAACCAACTTATTTATTATTCTTTCATGTCATATTGATATTGTTAACCTGTAAGTCAATCGCCGTCCGATGTCCACATAAGACAGGTGTCGTGTGCAGAGCTAAATTTAATGCTTAGTGCTATTCATGACAAATTAGGGACCTATAACCAGGGGAGCTTGTTGTTAAGACTCTGAAAAAGGGTTAATCACGATGAAAACATCTTGCCCGAGTTACATGACCCAAGTTGTGCAGGCGTACTTCATGAATCACAGAAATACTCAGCATATGTACCTGCACTCCCTTCGTGTTCACCCACTTCCTAAAGTCTGGTAAACAAGCGTTGTAACCATCCTTCTTCCAGTGAGTCTCCTGATCAGAAAGACACATGTGTTATAGATAACTCAACTTGTAGTATTTTCTTAAGAAAGAAAACAGGAAAGTCACGTCCCCCAAATTTGCACTCTAACCCTAGTCAGTAAGCTAGGGCTACTCGAAAACAGAGTTAAGAGTTAGGATTTTGAACTAGGGTTACTTTTGTAGAGCTTGGTTTGGCTAGATCACGTAACTTTGTTCTAACAAACTTTAATACATGAAAGTGAAGTTCGAGCACGTTTATGAGTGACATGCAGAAGTTTGGTGGGATAAGTTTTGGCAAGAGAAAATGAGGTAAGAGAAGGAATCCCTGGTACTGGGTTCTTTACCCATCATATCAGCCCTTCGTTCTATTTTTAGGTTGGTATTTATTTTTAGAATGGAACATGATTGGTCAGATCGTATGAGACGAGGTCCAACAGCCAATCACAGAAGTAGGTCTTGTTCTAAAAATAGAACGAAGGGCTGATATGATGGGGTACCAGGGATTCCTTCTCTTACCTCATTTTCTCTTGTTTAAATTTAAGAATGTGCGAGAAATACTCCAGTTTCGAGTTCTCCGTTATACAGGGTTAGCCTCGTTTTTGTGTAGAATATTCACGTGTTTCAGTGAAGGTCCGTAGAATTTCAAAGTGTTTGTATTGTTAAAGTCGTGCATTCTTCGATCTATCTTTGTTATTTATGCACTATTTTGACATTAAAATGAGGCTAATAGTGTAGAAATGAGTCTGTAATCAAGAAACACAGAGGTATTCGGCGAATTCGAAAAAGGTCTATTGCGAGACTTAATTACATCTTTTACAGATTCTGCAATAACATTTGGTGTGGGGTTGGACTCAATATTTGGGGAAAGAAATTCCCAAGACTGTGACGGGGATTTCGCCACCCATAAATATGCGCGCGCATGCTTGTGGGCTTGGAGTCACCTTATTGTCATCCCCTTCCCCTCAAACGAGAGAGAGAGAAACAAAACAACGACAACAACAACAACAAAACTGAAGAAAATGAACTATTTATGAATAGTACGAAAAAAGGATTTTATTAGCGTGAACCCTGCTAAACAATAGAGCAGATTTCGTATGACTGTGAAAAAATCGCGGCACGAACACGGCGCGGACACGGTCAAGGCACGGCAAGGAACTTTAGAATTCTAGAAAACATCACGGTCGCGGCAAGGCACGCTTACAGCACTAATCTGGCCGCGAGCGTATAACAGTCACACGAAATCTGCTCGAGAGAGCTGTTAAGTTGTGACGTATTTCCGGGTCCAATTTTTAGAAAATGCGCTAAAATAAAACCAAAACGTTTATCCACAATTCCTTCTCCACCTGTAATAAACAGACCTATGTACACCAATTCCTACTATGAAGAACAAAGCAAGAAAAATCTTCAAGGACTGCTTTTCATTTTGGACCCGTAGGTCGCTTTTCGTTCGAATTACAGTACACGTCACACTTAACAGCTCTGTAAGCAGGATATAAACTACACGTTGCCATAGCCACAAGGCCTGTTGTCATGGTAATGAACCAATTTTCACAGTTCGACTATTTTCATAATTGTTTCCATAGTGATTGCTTCCATAATAATCGTTACCATATTATTTGTTTTCAAAACAATCGTTTCCATAGTGATTGTTTCCATGGTTACAGATGGTACATTAGACTTCTGAATATTGTTTTTAGTTATACTTAATTACGTCTTTGTTTCCATGGGAACAACGAAGCACGAATATGTTGTCATGGTAATCAAAAGTACTGTTTCCATGGAGACATAAATGTACCATTGTATACGATTGCATCAATTGGTCACAGTGAAAAAATTTAAAGGAGCGCACTACCATATGTACGTTTCCATGGCAACTCCTTTTTACATGATGTATCTGTTCTGTTCGGCATGCTTGTACGTCATCATTTCTTCATAATCGTCCACGCATAGTATTCTGTTGTTCAGAAGGTAAAACTTGTCCCCTACACAGAAGCGTTGGTTACAGCGCTGACAGGAAAAGCACTCGAGGTGATAGACATTGTCTCTTGCTCTCATTACCATTTCAAAGGCAGGAATGGCCTTACAGCATACCGAACAGAAGCCTCTGTTGCCGAATAACCTGGGAAAGGAATAACAGAAAAAGTTAGTGGTGAGATTCAATCGGTGCAAGGATCCGTTCCCTCCCCTCCCCCCTAAAAAATCTTGTGTCCCGGGCCCTTGCCACAACCATCTTGCGACCATATGCAAAAAAAAAAAAAAAAAAAAAAAAAAGCAACAGTTCTGCGCTCCGCTCACCCTATGTTTTTAAAGTTTGTCTCTTTATATTAGAGGAAATATTGCGGCAACCTATATGTAGTTGGAAATCCATAAATCGTGCCTCTATTAGCTCCTTCTAACCCGTTCTAACCCCCACCCTACTCGCTACCCGCTCTGGCTTTCCTTCTCTTCCTATTCCTTTCTTTTTCTTCCCTTCTCTTCTCCTTTTTCCCCCTTCCATCCTGAAACTCTCTAGTGAAACAGTTCTTCACCCTAACTCGCTCGCAGCCGATGCTTTCAACAGATTTCCCCATGCGCGCTCGAAAGAATTTCAAATAGCGAAGAACGCTAAGGTATCTGTTTTATCAGATCGGATCTGATTGAAACATCTGACCTTTAGTATTCTATAACGATGCCGTCGAGGGGGACCTTCCTGAAGCTAACGTTTTAATGAGTTCTGATGTATCAAAGGATGAACTATGATCGCTCCAAGATAAGCCTCAAAAGAACCTTAAAAGAATAGAATACGCTGTTGTCCTTGTTTGTTTAAAACTCAATTGCAGAGGGAAGTTGATACTGTATCCGTTTCATTAAATCGATAAGAATCGACATTGAAATAAATTTAGACACGCTTTTCGATAAAATCGAGAAACTACGACTGAATATAAACTGATGTAAGGCCATCGTTACGTACTTGATCTGTAATGTCTGAAAATGTATTGCCCAACTAAAGATAATGACTCATCTCTTCTCTTCTCTTCTCTTCTCTCTTTTCCTTTAGAATTTCATTAAAGGAGCCTCTCTCAGCCAAAAAATTAAAAAAAAGAAGAAGCAAACGAACTAATCCAACCAGGATTCAGCTCCCGGCAGATTCTAAATCGTCTCACCCGCAAGGCAAATCCTTTCACGTATCCTATAGAAAAAAACTGTCCGATATCACATACTAGCAACGCTTCGGGGAATAAACACTACTAATCTCGTAATTAAGATATCTTAATTCGCGCTATCCGACTGATAAAATAATTAATGTTAATAAAAGGTTTTCTTAACGTACACGAATTAAGAATTGTATGTCGACAGTGCAGATAGCAACAGCTAATAAAACTTCAAGTGCAATAAACTTGTCAACGAGTGGAAAGATTCAACTTTAACACGAGTGACTACTGCTACTCGTTGATCGAATGCTGAGAAATTTCGTACGTAGTTCTTTTTCGTGAAGTGTAACGCTGTAGAAGAAATTGTACAAAACAGCGGCGGATCCAGGGGGTACAGGGGGGTGCGCGCTTGTGCCGGTAATCTTACGTATAATTTTTATCAAGTTATCGAAGATGTAGCAAGCACGAACTGTTGTGAGCATGTATATCCTAAGCACAAGGCTCACAGGAGATGCTACAAGCGGGAAAACTAATAGCGTCCTACTTTAAGCTGCAAAAGAAGCCCAAAACTTTCAAGCGTTGATAGTGTTCCAAAGTTGTTGTTGTTGTTTTTAATGCGAAAAAGTTACGCAGAAAACATGCACGTCTGTTACTAGCTCCCCAGCGAATGTCAATAAGTTTATTCCCAGCAAGCGGACAATTTCTCAGTACCGTCAAACATCTAAGGACGACGCTTTTTATTAAGTAGTCTTAAGAGACAGGTCATTTACTTATGGCCTGGGGAGCGGGGTCAGAGGATTTTAGAGGAGTCACAAGGTTTTGCAACGAGCGTGAGGGGGGATCAGCAAAAACCGAAAGACAGTAAGGGGGGGCATATACATTTGTCAGTAAATTTGTCCAAAATGAACGGGGTCACACAAGTCCCACAACTCCATCCATTGATGTAATTTTCTATTTTGTACCGCAACTTCAACTCGAAATTTTTATCTTCTTTTACCAAAGGCAGGGAATTTAAAAAAACCCTCGTTATTCGCATTCTTGCGCGCTTCAGAACGTGGTCATCATCTTGAATTCCACAGATAACATCGAAGTATCTTAACTGAAAATCTCAATAAATTTTCTGCTCAATGAACGAGTTTTCCTTCTTTCTACGAGCCGATATTTTGATAGTCCTTAATAACCACAGGACTGATACAGAAAGGCTTATCGAAATTCATCCCAAGGGCTGACATTCTTGAGATAAAATTCTCACAAAGTTCAGAAAAGACGATTTACTCGAATTAGAATATCACGTAAACTTGTGTTTGTCTGTATCTATGACAACGATGTTGGCCAAATTTCAGTTGAACTTCTTGGGCATATTATTCTTGAGATAAACTCTTCCAGAGTTCATGAAGACTTTTTTACTGGAAGCAAAAGATCACGAAACCTTTTGTTTAACCTGTATCTATAGAAACGACGTGGGCCTAAATTTTATGGGTCTTTCTTGGTGTTTCAAGATGTAGTGTTTTCTGGCCTAGAGTTCATTGTTTTGTAAGGTATTGTTTCGTTCTAAGCTTCTTGTTCTTGGCTATTGTTTTGTTAATTGTCTTTCCGCTTGCAACACCAAGAAAGAGCCAATTTTATTTGAACGTTTCTCGGGCTTTTGAGTCGTGTTTTAGTTAATGAGTTGTTATGAAAACGAAATGCTGTCAAGGAAGCGAAATGTAATGGAAACGATGCTGAAACAAGCCCACAAAGAGAATCCTTCAACCTGTGGTAATAAAGTGAAATTTTCTGGCTTATCTAGCGTGGTATAATTCAGCTGATTCGCTGTTTATCATCACGAAATAGTAGTGTGTGCTCTCGGCGCTTTTGAATCGCGTGCGGCTTGGGCTTTCGCTTTGGCTTCTTTACGAAATAATTAACTTAAATATGTAATCTTAAACTCTACTAAATACATAGGAGCATGGACTTGAAAAGTGATTATCCAAATGCACTGACCACCCAGTTTGCATGAGTACTCTTCTTTACCGACCGGTCGGAAGTAGAGGGAGGTCCCTTTTCAATGCCACTAAGCATTTTAGGGCAAATTTTGAAAGACAGCTTTTTGTATAGCTTTGAATTGTACAATGAAATTTGGGACAATATTTCAAGAGGTTTTTTGCGCAATCTCGCGAGCTATTCAGGACTTTGTTATAAGAAAAATTTTCTGTCAAAAATTTACAGCTAAAATGTATCAAGTTTAGATTTTTTGGAACATGTTGCCCCCAATTTAATATCATGTCGAGAGATACTCGTACGTATGACTGGTTAAACAAGATGGTCCAGTTGGTCGATATATGAATCAAACAGGTTTGGACTTCAATAGAATAATGATACAACAATTACCCTAAAAGAAACCTCAAATTGACCGCACAATTCATGTAACGCCTGCTCTCGTGCGGTTCCCTTTCTGCACCGACATAAAAATCGATAAAAACCCTCCTAAAAGAAGCCAATTTTTTTATTCAAAACATGTGTTTTGTTGCGTCTGCAGTCGTACATTAATTCAAATGTTACTCGCAGAGGGAGGTTAATAAAATAAAACAGAAGTGTTTGTCTTTGATATTAAAACTTCCACGACTTCCTTGAAATTTACGAGCTTGGAGCGCTGAGGTCGGTGGTCTTTCAGTTTTGTTATTTTTGGCTTCGAAGCATGAGCATTTGCGCTGAGCGGACGTACCACCAAAACCATCTGAATCCAATGTGAAAGCGAGTAACTGACAAAAAAAGATCCCGTCTGGTCAGACATAACGAAAGACGTCCGCAACAACACCACTCGTCTTTATTAGGAGGTCCGTTGAACTAATGAGTTGGCGCTGAATGATACAAGTCTAATATACCTGCTCTCAACACGAAACAATAAACTTTGTAAACATTGGTCTAATATATATGAACGTACAAAAATGACAAACGTAAGTAGAAGGGTGATATAGTTTCGGGTTGCTAATACGAGGTTATGTCAAAAAGCAATCCACTAGTCACGCTGGGGCAGAATTATCCTCGATAAAAGCGAGTCGTTTTACTATCAACTTCAAGTTTGTATTCTAGGTTCCTCGTAGCAGAATCAGGGAAAGCTCAAGGGAAGGCTGCTTGCAGTTTTAAGGGAGAATAGTGTCGTAAAAATAATTTCCAAACATTTTTCCAAAACAACTCATAAAACAACGATAGACTTACAAGGGAAGTGGTTGTGAATCCATAATGTTTTGATAATCTGATAAACTTTCGATTTTAAAATCTTGAAAGTGCGTTGTACATATGTAGACTTAAAGTATCTTTAAAAAGCCTCAAATCTATATTTTCTAATGACTTTTGCAAACATATGCTCAGAAAGACGTTTGGCATAATTTTTGGGAGATTGCGTGAAATTCTGAAACTAGTAATCCTTTCAAGATGGAAGTGAAGCACTTTTGAGGTGTTCTTCTTTCGTTTTGAGAGATTACTCGGTTGGTTTGCGCTAAAAATAGATGCAAAATCTTAAAAACAACTCGCTCCTCCGTCCCCGACTTACCTTAGATAATCACGCTTGCAGAGGATAAGGTCTGCCTTTGTGTAAAGCGTTGAGCCAACTTCACCAAGTCGACACTCACAGCAAGAGCACTTTAAACAGTCTTCGTGCCAGTAACGGTCTAAAGCCTTGAGCAAGAAGCGATCGTTGATGGTCGTACCACAACCTCCACACAATCGCTTTCCCGACGAGTCTTTGTAGAGATCACACTTTGTCGGGTTTGCTGTAGGGAGATACAGAATAAACGCGACATTGATGAATGCGATTCTGAAGATTTTGTAATTCTAAAAGTTACGTAAGCTCACTGTTGGCAAGAGAATACCACAAAATACATTAAGTTTTTTATTTCATGGTTTAAATCCCTAACACTTCTAAATTGTAAAAACCAAAGTGATATAGTACACACGATTTCGTTGTACACTATGTTATTTCCTTATGTTAATGACACAGCCATTACTGAACTCTGTGACCATCTTATGGGCTAAACAAGAGGCTGATAGTTAAACCTGATCAAAAACGCTCCAAGATCTATCAGTTAACCAGCACACGAGCTCACAGTATTACAAATCTCAAAAGATCAAGATAGACCAATTCTGTATACGATATAGGTCGTACTGTGTCATACTAGATAACCCATCACTCGGGCATTCGTAAGTTGGTAGCTTGAATTGTGTCCATAACACATATAGTATACTTACACATGGTCTGTGGATTCGCTCGACCAAGATTCAGTCGTTTTCCGTTGAATTTTATTATTTTATGATTGTTTCTTTGTCCTGTTTTCCCACGGTTTACCAATACGGTAACACTGGTCAAGTAAGCGCGCCTGTCCCCAGACTAAATACCACAGTCATCAATACGGGTTATTTATACCGACGTTTCCTGCTTTTACTCTCTGTCAATTAATAAGCACCCGATTAAACGGCCCCTATTGTTCCCCTGAATAGATTGACTTACCTTTAGTATGGCTGAATTCTGCCCTCTGGGGTCAGTTATTCCTGATATTGACCGCGTTTTAAGAGGTGCATCACCTTCATTGTGTGATCTACACCAGGCCAGTAACCCAAAATCTTGAGGTAAATTAACCAACTTGAAAATAATCATGCAGAAAATTTTGATCGCAGATTAATGAAAAAATAAGTCGCGGGAGAGCTAACGTGGATATCATGTGACGCAGAGGTCCAAGATTTGTGCAATTTAGATAAAGCTAACAGGCAATGGGCAAGAAATCGCGCGTCGAAAACAAATATTTTGAGGTATCAATGTAATTGAGACATTAAGAGGACTGATTACGGCCTGTCTTTAGATCAAAAACAAGAGAAGTGTAGACTAACGAACAACCTTATGAACGGAAGTGTTGAGCAACAAAAACCATGTCTCTAAAAAGTCAAAAAATCTTTACGGTCTATTACGGCAACAAAATTTCTCTATGCGTCTCTATTGACTAGCTTGCTAAATTTTGTCTTACAAGGAACGAAAATTTGGGACAAGGGTGGGGAGAGAAGTGTTAGTTTTAGAATTGCGCTTTCGTGCAGAAAAACGGTCAGAAACTTCGCGGTGCCTTGATCATTAACGAGAGTTTTGGTGTCAAGTGGAGAAAAATACTTTGATCTGTAGCAGATTTAATGAAAAATACTAAGCTAAGTGGTCTAAAAGCTTAACTGAACCGTAGAAGGTCTTAGTAACAGAATCCTTGAATCCTCAGATCAAATGAAAACCATCCTTGAGACAAATCTGCTTTGAACTAATCGTCTATTCTTTTAGTTTGCATTTTTGAAACGTTATATTAAAAAAGGCCAGCCTTAATGGACAGGACGGGTAATGAACTAGGACCACTAGAAAGCTAAGGCGTTTCTTTTTGGATTACCATACGAATTTAATTGGATTTAAGTCTGTCAGTGGAATTATGATTAACCTTAGTTTTTTCTTCTTTGAATGCTTTTGTATGCGACTGAGATCTTTAGGGAGTCATTTAGTCAAGAAAAAAATGCATTTAAAAGCAAGAACTACGAACTGTAATAGGAGTTCGTCTTAAGTTAGCAATTCAAAAAAGCAGACTTGAAACTAAGTATTAGCAACAGCATTAAACAGTTTTATTTAGAGGATTAGAAATACTATCAAGTGCTTCACAAGACTTCGTGACGAGCGATTAATGAAGGGGTTTAAGTTACCAAATCTGATTCGGCCAAGTCACGTAAATGCATATACAATCACAATATAAAATATCTAAGAGACCTCAATGCCAGGAATAAGGTCTGAAATACCTCCAATATATTAATCCAAGATGATACAGACGAACTTGGAGGTATTTTGAGATTATTGGTTTGTTAATTCAAGCATTATAAGTTTAATAAGATCAAAGCTATCTCCAAGGAATAGTATACAACAACGACTAGACTAAAGTATCAATTCAAAATAACAGCGTTTGAGAGCCTTGGGCTAATGTAATCTTATAACCATACGAGAGGATGACAATTTAAGATACACACCACTCGTCTTGTAATGCTGCCGATGAACCCAATATCAAACATTATAAACCTCACCGTTGGTCGTGCTGATGCCCGCAAGTCTTTGTAAAAAAAATGTCAACGTACTGTTCCTGTTGATGACACGCTAATGAAGTAGATGATAATTCCAAAGTTTTAGTTTGAAAATTAAATAGAAATAAAGGGAAAAGAAAGGAAGGAAGGAAGGAAGGAAGAAAGAAAGAAAGAAAGAAATCGAATTTCCCAAAAAGAACCAAAAGATATGAGAACCTTCTGGCCAGAATTCTTGTCCACACGGAAATCTCCTGTTCTATGCTTTCTTTCTACTTGAACTGATCATTAATCGGCAATTGCTGCAAAGAAACATCAGATATTTCTTCTTTTTCTCGTTAGCCGGCTTATTCTCCTTCTCTGCAAGTACATTTCTACGCTTAATCTTTGCTAGCTTTTTATCAGAGGAAAATTCCAGCCGAGAGCAAAACTTGGAAGAGAAATTAAGACTGTTGGTCAGAACATTTGGAGAATTAATCATAATAGAAAAAGTTCAAAAACGTAAGTCTACATGATGGATTAATTAATAATATTTACTTAATTACAACAATTTGCCAATGCAAAACAAATTAACGGCCATTAAGCGTTTCTTAATTACAAAGTCAACATCTGAAATATTCTGTTTGCTTGATGTATTAAAAGAGACGAGTGTCCTTTCTTTAGAAAAGGTCACATCGTTCAAAATTAAGGAGCTTATTCACAGTCCACTCAAATGTACGACAAAAGAAGACGTTTAGATACGATATCAGACAGTGAAAACTATGAGCACTGTAATGGCTTTCCTGTGGAATGAGCACTTAAATGGGTTCCCGGCCACAAAGTTTGCGGACGCTTTAAATATTCTAGATTTTAGATGTAAAGTTACTTTATTCAGTTACAAGGGGGATTTTAGGTAATTAGTAAGCGAATAGTAAAAAGGAACCGTTATTAGTTTTAAATGGGTTTTCGCCCGAACAGTTAAATGAGTTCCCAGATTTCAGCATCTAAGTGGCTTCGAATATCACAAAAGGAGCCGTTTTATTTTCCATCGTGTGCACAACTTTGTTCATTTACAGGGAGAATTTAGGGCACTTAACAATGAAAAACTGTCAACACTGTAATGGTTTTTCACCGGAGCACTTTAATGGGTTTGTGGTTGCAACATTTGAATGGCATTCTAGTCGCTTCTTTTCACTAAATACTTTCGATTGACCGGAAATGAAAGCCTTTTCCGAAATCGGAAAAAACCACACCGAACTCCGAAGGATGTTCAGGAAATTTGAACAGCGAAAGAGTATAGACTACGTAAGACTGAATAGAATTTTTCTGACATTCTATAGTCTCCAATTAATGAATACAGAGATAACTTCTTGCACGGAACACTTCTTAAGCGCTACTCAAAAGGCTTTCGAACACTTGAATGGGTTCTCAAAGGCTTCTCAAATGTCTTCTTCATACCTTGAAAGACTGGTTATGACTTTAATCAACCCCAGCTTTCAAATGCTTTTCCGACACTCCAGTGGGATTCCGACACTCTAATAGTTTTTCGACAAACATATGGCTTTCCATGCAATCAAATAACTTTTAAGCACTAAATTGGCTTCTCAAATTCCACTGATACATTTCAACGAAAGTAAAGAGACATTAACGCTGTGACACTATCACAGTGACAATCGAATGGCTTCTCGAAAATATCCAACCAATTAGTAAACAGTCAGTCAACATATCAAAAAGACGCTACGGATAACTTGCTCGTTATTCGATTACAGCTTAGCAATATATACACACATTTAATTCCATGGTGTTATTCAAAAGCGAGGGCGTAAAAACGTGCGGTTTTATTTAAAGGACATCCTTGACTTTCTTTCCGTTCAATTTCAACCTTTTAAGATAAAATCGTTAATAATAAGTTGGGAAAATTGACGGTGAACATATTTTGTACCTTCTTGTAACTAGTTGTTGGCAAGGATGTGTGAGTTTTGGCTGTGAACACTAGCCGCGCGCGGTCACTTTAAGACGCACCTTCTGGTAATGAAATAATGACTTTGTTTTACACCCATTTTAAAAAACGTTGTCACAGCCGAAAGCATCGAGCCAAGTCCGCAAGGCAGTAATTCAGTCATTCATCCATTAAGATGCGGTTATTTTAGTCTTTTTACAATGGCAGGCTGCTATACTTCCCAAGATCAAATGTGTGTGTCCGAAAACTCAGCTAATATCCTGACCACAGACGTTTGCTTTTGGTCTCGGTCTTGTCGCTTGTCGCTTTTGGCTGTGACAAGGTTTTTTGAAATAGGTCTGTCTGTTTTCCTGTACTCACACTCGATTTTCTTTTTGAAACACAATCAAATTTGGTACCCATGGTTGCGTGTGTACCTAAACTTGACGGGCCACACAACCCATACATTAAAAAACTAATTAAAAAAAAGGATAATTGCGCACCAAATTTTAGTGCGAATGTCTTTCGAAAAATTTCTAAAAACTGTACGGCAAATTTCTTCCAAAAACTTCTGGTATCGTTTCCAGTCAGAACTGTTAAATTTGGATGAGTGCGCAACCTTCAGAAAAGTTGCTCACGCGTTGAAATCCCACCCAGAAACGGCTGACCAGGAAAAGGACTGCCTCTGGGGACCAGATTGTTCAAATCCAAGAAAATTGCCACGATACTGGCACCAGAACAGGAGTTTTGGAATGAAAGTTAGCATGTTCCCGCGAATTAACAATTCACGAAAAGATTTATCCTATTTGAAAAATAAAATCCGTATTCCATATCTCAGAATTTGCCTTCATGTCCCATGAAGTCGGTAAAGGTTAAATACGAACAATGAATCAGAAAATGTAACCAAATTAAACCCATATTTGGACGGAAACACGAAAACCACACGTTAAGACCTGATGGACAAGGAACTAATGAGCGGATATGAAAATAAATTGTACACACGAACGAAGGATTTGAATATTTGGGGTGACGCCCTTAGGCGGTGAAGTACGACTTGATCAGAGTATAGATAAACTATGTCAGTAAATGTGACAGATTCTTTCAATGTCTGTAAATGGTTTGGAAGGTGAAAATCAGTTAATAAATCAGATATATCATTACAAACCTCGACCATCTAAGAATAGGGGTTTAGCTATAGAAAAGTATCACTACAGGACAGAGCAGAAAAACCTTCTTATTTCCTTCGTTATAAGGACATCTATCCGTATTTAAGCTCAATATTTTGTAAACACGCTCTTTTGGGGCCAAAGAACAAAATA